>JAOXNN020000088.1:4791766-4837079 GCA_028571205.2 Hydropsyche betteni | reverse complement strand
GACGGGAAGAACGCAAGACACGACAAAAACGGGACAGTCCCGGTGAAAACGGGACGTATGGTCAGCTTAGTTTTAGCCAGACTAACGAACAGCGGTTATAGGTGATACGAAGTTCACCGGGTCAGCTAGTAATAATAATAATATAATAGTGCCGATGATGATGATGATGATAGAATAAATTATTTTAATACACACATTATAATGAAAAACATTAGCATGTTTGTTTAGCAAATATATAAAAGGTTGTATTTCGGGCTCCTCCGTAAAAGAAAATCTGGCTACGACCCTGCGATGTGAGTGAAAATACACCTGATTCTCTTTTTACACGAAGGATACGTGCCAAAAAAACCGTAGCAAAAAATGTATGGTGACCATACGAAAATTGGAGATATTTCCCATCGGTATATTTGGATGGAACTTCCATCCAAATGTACTTTATAAAAAATGTGTAATGTGAAAACGATTTTCATCATGTAAAATCATGTAATATCATTAAAATCGTTTTTATTTAATTTCATTAGATGATAAGCATTTATTTATTTTAAACTACTTGGAATATTTATAACACGTTTCTTAATGAACATTTATTGACAATCTAATCGTGTGCATTTTATAAAAAAATAAATATTCAAAAACATTTAGAAAATTTTGTCAAACAAAAAAAAACGTTTATTATAACGAAAACATTTATGTGACGTTTATTATGTAAACATGCCAAAACAAAATTCATTGTTGGCTAAATTTTACGAGCACCGAATAGTCTATACTACAAAAACAATTCATTATCAAAAATTTATAATTTCACTATTAATATGACGAATAAAAATGAATGGATTAGTAATTTACATTTCTATTATAGTGAAAATTTTATTTGTTTCATTGGTAAATTATTTTCTGAAAAGAGTTTGTATTAAATTGTGATGAAACATGAAGATTTTTCAGTATTGACCGTTACAGTGGCGGATTTACTTTACCAGACGCCCGAGGCGTCACAAATTTTTGGGAGTCCCTATACATGTATAGATATACAGAATCGGGTTCTAAAACCTATCCCTTCCTCTATTCTATATATATAAAAATTATTGAATAACGCTGCAGGCCAAAAATTTTTCGTTTATTATTGATATATAATACTCAGTTGTGACAAAATAAAGAACAAATAGGCAATTTTAGAAATAAAATTTTCTTTTAGAGAAACGATTTTTTTCTTCAGAGAATGATTAAAGTGATTCAAGTTTCATAGTGTCTATTGAATTGATATACAAAAATAGTATTTCTTCAAAAATTTATTTTTCAAGACTGAAGCGAACGCCTCTTCTGCCTATAAGTAAACCCGCCACTGCGTAATGTACAATTTATATTCCTTAGAAGCAAATTTTCCGGAAACAAAAAATTATGCGCCTAGAATTGTTTTTGAAGTCGTTCTTAATTTCTCATCTAAAAGTTATCTTTTAAGAACATTATTGATTGTGAAATATGTCGTTTCAATGATTCAGTATCTTGTTTTTGTCATTGTACAAACAAAATATGAATACCTTGGATGGTCATATGATAGTGCCACTTAAATTGTACGACACAACTTATCTAAAAATCGTCCTAATATGCTTGTTTCTTCATATTTTTATATAATCAAATAATTTCATTTTTCAATACATGTCCCAAAACTTAAAATAATTATTCATAATTTTTTTTTCACATCTCAAAAAAATAATGAAAGCATTAGCCGGATAAAAAAATTGCGAAATACAATAAATGAACCGAAAGAGTTAACATTGATAATTAATTCGCAAACGAGAGATTTCTCAATCGATATCATGGGGGCCATAATTTGCATTCACTGATTTAATGATAAATGTTAAAATTTGAGGCAGTATTATAAAAAAAGCGATTGATTACGTGCGATTGAGACACCCCTGAAAATCGAATGTTCGTATTGCAGAATTAAAGTGCAATTAAATCGGCATATTTGTTGTACGTACATCAAGGTCCTTTTGTTACTGTTCTCTGTATTTTTTAAACATGGTTAACAACATTTATTGTATTTAGTTTCCCTCTGCAATACGAAAAAACAAATGATTTAATGCGACACGACATATTTACAATCAACTTCCACATGTTCTCGATTCCGATTCATATAACCGTTAATGTATACACATTTTCCGATTTATGCGATTCTTGTTTTACGCGGTTAGAAAAAATGTTTTTTTTAACAAGTGCGTTTTGATTTTGTTGACAAAAAATAAGAATAAAAACAATCCGGAATTCCTAAATAAAAAAAATTAAGGACCAAAGTGTTTTCTTAAAAATGCAAAATAATAGATTATTTTAAGTGACGAAGATGCAAGTGATTTAGAATAAACGAAAAAGGAAAAAATGTCTTCTTAGAATTTATAAAACAGATATTAATCATATTCTTAATTGAATGCTTTTTCATTTTTCAAATACACCCATCCCCCGATTAATGCGGTAGATAAGTTCTGCGATGAACAGCGTAAATAGGAACCGCATAAAAAAGACTATAAATCCATATGAAAACAAGAGATAAGTTCTAGAGTAAAAACTGCATAAATAGAGACTTAAAACCCATACTTATTTGAAAGGTTGGTTTGAGAAAATCCTGTCAAAAAAAATGAAAAAAGATAAACGAAAACATGGGTAAACGGATATTACTTTTAAATGAATTCTTATATGAATAATTTTTTTATTTTTCAAATATATTTAGACTCTTTCAATGCGGATTTTTTTGAACCAATCTTCCTATTTAGTATAAATTTAATGTCAAAACTTACGCGGTTTTTACTATGAAAACTCTCTTGTTTTTGTATGAGTTCATGGTCTTTTTTTAAGGGGTTGATCATAGTACGTATTTTTCACATAAATCGAGAGACGAGTGTACACAAAAAACGATTTTTATTAACTAATTCAAAAATTCAGCGATACGAAAAGAAAATCTTCCAAAATGTAAATTCACCATCGGAATTATGCAAAGTGCATTTTTTGTACAAAAAACATTCGGAACTGAGAGCAAAGAGCACGTGAATAATGATGAATTATTCCACACCTGTCAAAATTTGACAACACTCTTAATTTTCGCATTAAGCATTGTATTGTTTTTTTTCGGATTTTGCACACGAAAACACAACCTGCGAACAAGAAAGCGAATCTTGACACGTCATACTGACACAGAACCCCAATCACCGTTGAAAAGTATTATAGAAAATATATATAATAGAAAAACCCCATACGACCTTTATCGAAATCGAACGACCGACAACACCCACATCTCCATAGAGTCAGCGACGATTCAATAATAGTCCTGAACGGATGTCTTCATTGAAGATAATATAATCCGCAACAATCCTTGCATTGTCCACTTCATTGTTATGAAAGCGTTCGATCATAAACAATAATTATCTCAGAAGTGAAAAAAAAAACATCGAACGTATAATTTGCTCATAAATCATAAACCCTCAGTAAAAAATTTGATTAATGCGGATGTGTGTGCAAATAAGACGTTTGTTTATCTATTATCGGATTTATCAGAAAAAATACAAATACGTCAACTGTGCTTATTAAAATTCGCTTCGATTATCAAAAACCTTGGTAAGGCCTATAATTTCCGTTACGGAAAGTCGCTACAATTATTTGTCGCGTTTATTATTAGAAAAAATACGGCAAAAGTTCGCATGATCTTTATCATTGCTGAAAAAGTAGTTTAGAGTAAACGCGAAAGGCTTTTATTTCGATTTTGCCGGGTTTTATTGCTTAATTACTTCCTGCCTTTGCAAACACGTAAGAACGTATTACGTGTGTAATAATTGACCGATTTAGTTAACAAACACCCATAAATTTTAATCGTAACCTTAAAAAATAATTGCACTCTGAAAAGCAACGACATGGTGTCGGTCACGACGGGACAAGACGTCATGTGCTGAAAAGCACGTCGTCGCGCAAAAAGTTGACCGATATATGCAAATTTGAACTTTCGGTAATTTTCGGTATTGCTAAATAAACTTTCTTTTATAAATAAGGAAAATATGATTGAATTAATATTATAGAATGGTAAAATCTGTATATATAATCGCGTTTTTTTACGAAACTTGCGTTTTCATTGAATCTTTGATATCCGTATCAAAATCATTTTTCTATTGGCGATCTCGAAATTCTTATCATGAGCTATTTTATGGCTTACAAAACATTTTCATACGTTTCCATGAACGTAAACGTAGGACCATTCTTCAATGTCTTTTTTTAACCTCTTTGAGACACTCTACTTTTGAGATTTTCAGTAATACAAATTTTTCTTAACCTTCCAAAGATATATCGTAAAATAAATAAATTGTCATATTTGACAGATGATATTAAAAATTATTTATAAAAGAACATCAAAAAAATGGGATAATACTAATAGATAACGTTACAAAAGATACAAGATTTTTTTTGCGTTTTTCATATAAAACGCAATCACACAAACATCGAATGACATTGCAAATTTATGGTCTTCAACGTCTTTTTTAACCACTTTGCAATGCTCTGATGTCAGTAATATGAATTTTTCTCAACCTTTCATCGTAAGACATGTCAATTGTCATATTTCACAAATGACATTAAACATTACTTTTTAATAACAACAATAAGGGACAATACACTGATGACATTAAATTTCATAAAAGACGCAAGATTTGTTGTGTTTTCCACAAAAAAATGCGATTACACAAACATTTTATAGCATATATAATATAAATCAAAACTTTCTTATGATCGAAGTATGATGATCATGATTTGTTGAACTTAAAAAAAAAATGTTTGATGGATAAAAATTTCTACGTGACGAAAAGCAGCCACCAATGAAACCACAACTTCTTCGAAACATTACATAATATAATATTTAAAAGAGAAAGGTATTCTAGAAATCACTTTTCACTACTTCTCACGCACGTCAAAAGTAGAATAACATTAATAAAAATTAATAAATAAATCCGCAAACGGTATATTCATCGAATCGCACACGTCCAACGAAGGTCACAAATAGGAAAACTGTAATACAAAAACGAGAATATCTAAACGGATATGTTCTATTACGTTTTCATGGAAGAAGAGCACGATTTCTCAACATCGCCCAAATGCAATACCTAAACATTGTTGCATCAGTAAAAAAAGTGCATAATGCGTAATTGCCGCGCGGATCCATTACGCCAATTGGTTCGTGGAAAATTAAAGCCTGGAAAAAACGCAAGGGTCATTTTTTGAAATATCACCTGTTTGATAATATACCTTTCATGGTCGGCGCGTGAAAATTCTCATTTTCAGGGCTGTGCCGCGAGGCCAAGAAATAAAACGCATTTACGGTGCGCTGAAAAAAGAAAATGCATGTGATAATTTTATCTTAGTATCCATTCACAAGGTTTAATCTATTATAATAGTTAAAGAATCCGATAAAAAATTATCTAGAGCAAAAGAAACTTGGGCAATGTCAAAATTGAAAACTGCTGAACTCGAACAAGGAACAGCCCACTTATAAATTGCAATTTGCGAAAAAAACCTTTAATAATAATATACACAACATAAAAGAAAACGATTCCGCAGACCCAGTTTCGATCTTATGACTCAACTCGATCATAAAGGTAATTTTTTTGCTAATGCAATTTTTAGAGGACACCAAAATACGTGATCGTTGAACGACAGTGTTGGCCACAGTTTCTCAAATTTTTTTATTACGTCTATCGTTTTCGCTAAATATTCATATTTGTTTAATTAGAGAAACTAATTGCTGAACATTTTTTTTATACGCTTGCAATTTTTTTTTTTTGATCGTGATGATCTTTTCACTTTTACAATTACGTTGGATTTCGTGATCTGAGTTATTGCATTTTGCATATTGAAAATTAATACAATGTTTTTACATCCTGTATATAAAATACGAATATGCAAATCAAGATAATGAACCAGTCTATGAAATCATCAGATATTATAATTTGTAAATATGCAATAGTTATGTTAACTATTAGAGTAACAACAGTTGTTGTAGATTATGCACTATGTGTTGAAATACGTAAAAATTAAGGTTTTTAAAGATGATAATTTTTCAGATAAGCTGATTATCAATCGCATTTTTCGGAAATACATCATATTATCGTATAAAAAATCCTTAATTTTTATATTTTCTTATCACATGTACAACTACAGACACATGATCAGTAGCTGGTGCATCTTTTATGATTCTATCTATAAAATACATTTTATCTGATTGAAAGATTTTTTAGTTATATTTGTTAAATATATTCAAAGTCAAACTTAAAAAAAAACCAACAACTAAATAATGTGTTTGGATCCTTCTGAGAATATGTATTTAATGATAATCCTATTTTAATATAAAACCGATATTAATAATAGATAAATCTGCAAAAAATTTCTTACAACCATCATATTATTAAAAAATTACATGATTAACGCGGTAAGTGCAAAAATTATAGGTTCAGTATAAAGGTCATTTATTTCACAGAAATTGGCGGGCACGGTTAAAAAAATTAACCGTTCAATTCATATCAGCTCATAAAACTATTCCAAATCGCTATCCCTGAACTATTATAAACTCAATAAACATGAAAAATAAGTAATAAAATTACGCAAACGACTAAAAACCATAAAAACACCGCCGATAACAATTACGTGTTTATTACCGTCCATTATTCTCCAATTGTCTATGTACATTCAGATTATCCATACAAATCGACCTTTTCATGACTTGTTTAATCGATTATTCACACATTCCACAAAAAGTTATTTATATAAAATCCAATTATATCTTGCCTTGTTTTGCCTTCATTTGAACCTAAATTATTTGAAAATCAAACCAAATCAATCGTTATAAATTAAGTTTGTCGATTAGAAATGATTTGCCCCACAATTCGAAATCCTCGAGGTCCGCTTTTTTAAAACATCCGAAAAAATCTGAATACAGAAGGACAGGAAACGTTCATTAAATATAATATATAATACATGGTGTGACAACTTTAATCACGGAATTTATTATTTCGATTAAAATTGAATCCTTAGAATTACAAATAAAGAGATATATACTCTCATTTTAAAAAGGTAATCCTAAAAAAATAATTAACTTATTATGATACTGATAGTTTAATATAAATACGGATAATTTAATATAAATGGTCAGTATCAATGTTTACATACTGACTATGAGTGACACAGTATAAAGTAATAATTATTAATTTAAAAAAAATCGATGTTTTACGATGATTTTACAAGGCGAAATTTTTTTCACGTTACAAATCTTTTATAAAGTATATTTGAATGGGAATTCCATCCAAATATAATATACTGATGGAAATGATCTCCAATTTTTATATGATCACCATACGATTTTTTGTACATGGTAGTCTTTGGAACGTATCCTCGTGTGAAAAAAAGAATTAGGTATATATTTGATGAAAGTTCCATCCATATGTACTGATGGAACCTATCTCCAGTTTTTGGTCACCATATTTTTACACGGTAGTCTCTGGAACGTATTTTCCGTGTAAAAAGAAGATAAGGTATATATTTTGATGAAAGTTCCATCCAAATATACTGACAGAATCTATCACCAATTTTTACCTTTTTACTTAATAGTCTCTGTTGCGTATCCCCGTGTAAAAAGAGATTACAGAGGTCAAGAGGAACATATGTTCCTATGTTCCTACATATGTATGTACTTTTAAAGATTATTTTTTTATACATAAACTCCGCGATCAAAATCATCACAGCACCATAAAATAGAAACGATTTCGTCCTTGTCAAAGTTCGTTGCTATTTCGATTGACCTCTGTACCATCAATTTCACCCGGCCATCCCAAGCAAACTTCTTTTCGCACATGACCTCAAAACAATTGGACATTACGACCTGTTGCACATTCACTTTTCCTACATTCCACAGATTGGTCTGCCGTCCGTCTGCTCGACGTAATGTTATACGCTCACCTTGTGCCAACAAATTAACTGACATATCGCCGAAGAGTTTCGTAACTCGCCTTGACGGTGCGTTAACCCGTTGCGGAAACTGGCCGAAGGACATCGGAAATAATCGACACGTTCGAACTGTACCAGTGCCTAATGTGGAAACGATCATCAATTCAATGTCATGCGGAGGAAATGTAGATAAAAAGTGCGCTCAATCTGAGAGTTTTGTATGGGAGTGTGCATGTGATTCGTTCGATTGGTTTGGAAATGGATTTTTTTTTTGATAAATATACAGAAGAATCTCGATTATCCGGAATAAACTGGGATTGAGATGATAATGAAAAATCCAGATATGTAGTTAAGAAATAGAAAAAAAAAAAAAAATTATTTATAGACATTTTTTATATGCATAATTATGCAAGCAATTTTTAAATATATTTACAATTTAGTTACATTTACTATTTTTGATTATTTAATAGTGGCAAAATTTGTGAACTTAAAATCGCCACGGCAATGTAGTCATCGTAACAATTTTTTATGTCATATTTTTAGCGCCATCTGTGAGAAGTTTTTTTTAACTCCAAATTTTCGATAGTTAAAAATTATTAATTTTTTTTTTGTATAAAACAGTATTTGTAAATAAATTATATTACTATAGCTTTATAAGCTGTGAAGATTATTTTAAAAATAACGTATGTCAGTTTTTATTTTGATCATTTTCATAGTTGAGTCAGTTATGAGTCAATATAATTTAGTTACATACTCATAAATTTTTGGACGTATGTTATGGAAAAAAATTAGTGAAATCTGCTTTATAAAAAAAAAATTTAGATCAATCGGGATAAAAGAGGTTCTACTTTATATTACGCAACGTTTGTGTTATTGCGTTTTTCATAAAGAACACAAAAAATCTTGTGTTTTTTTGTGAAATTCAAACATTATTATCAAAATTATCTTTTTTAATTGGCGACTTTTGTTTCTCATCTTCAAGGATGAGCTTTTTTATGATTTACAAAGCTAAGCTTTGTGTTAATGGTTCTCAATGTCTTTTTGAACTATTTTGCAAGTCTGGTGTCAGCAATGCAAATCTTTCTCAACCTTTCATAAGACGCGTCAACTGTCATATTTAACAGAAGAAAAATTTAATTTTTTAATAACATCAACAAAAGGGGATAGCACGTTAACAGATAATGTTAAATTTCTCAAAAAAAGCAATTTTTTTCCGTTTTCGACAAAAACTGCAATTACCAAAACGTTGCATAACATAAAGGTTTTTCAAAATATAATTGAAAAGAAAATATAATTTGTATACATATATTTTTTTTAAATTTTGATAAGTATCGATATACATAATTTTATTATTATACTAAATGTATAGTACAAAATAAAAATAGTCTCAATGTATTGTAAAATACATGTTTTAAACTAACACTGGCATTGTGATAATAATAGAAGATACAAAATTAAATATAATAAGGAGTGATATAAAGAATCTGAAGACAATCGTTAAAAGTAACAATAAAAATTTTAGAACTTTAATTTTAATTATAGTATTAACTTCAGTCATTTATGACTAATGAAACATTTATATATAACACACAATATAGAATGACTTTTGAATAATTCTAATTTACATATTTGATCATTAGATTATTTTATAACATCGAAACATTTATAAACATCCATTTAATATATTTTGATACAAGCACCATGCTTTCAAAAAATTGTTATCGAGTTTACTTTGACAACCAAAAAAAAAAAAAAATAACCTAACAGTAAAAATATCAAATATGAGAATTTCAATAGTTTTGAACTAAAATAATTGTATAAAAATATTATTGTACACGTTAGTGTTTTTAAAAATAAATGAAAAAAATTCAGATATTGGACAAAATAAAAAATATTCTTTGTAATGAAACTGCTCTTTGTACTATAAACATGAATAAAATTTCATATTTAAAATTCAATTAAATTTACTTCAGACGCATTCACAATTTTTTTATCATTTGCGGTTACAATTTTTCGAGTATTATTAGACGAATTTTCACTATTATCACTAAAATTCTTTCCGGGGGAATCTTGGAAATTCTTGGGAGAATTTTTTCTTTGAGGCGGAAGCGGTGGTTGTATACTATTACACAAATCATTATTCGTAATTTCAGTTTTGTGGGATTTAAGAGCATTACGGGATAATAAAGGAGAATTCTTTTTTCTAGGAGGCGGACTGGGTGCACTACGGTGATACGAAACGCCAAAATGAGTATCAGAAAACGATAATTTGGAACACTCAGGATTCAGTTTGGGGAACACTTGAACTGACGTTTTACTTCGTTCAACTTTCGAATGACCAGCCCATGAATTTTCTAAAAACGATCGATCGTTTGAATTATTCGATGCATCTAATATGTTCACGGACGATTTGCTCCTATGGACATTGGTCGTGTAATTCTCTTCCAAATGACATATAAAACCACCTTTCTTTGTTTTCGGTTTTTCTTTTGCTGTCGAAACTTCGTTCGGTTTCCATGTCATCGAACCGAGGTTTCGGGGTACCATCAACAAAGGATCCTTTAAATAAAATGATTAATGAAAAAAGTTCATAATTTTTATTTACTAATTAAATTATACTGACCTTTCCTGTCTTGGAAAAGATTTTAGATTGTAATAAAAATAATTGAGATCGTAAATATTCATATGATGCACATTTAAGCTTCGATATCCACGTTGCGACCATTTTTTCGGACATACATGAAAAAATATGTTTCTTGTCAGGTTCATCTCTGAAATATAAGTGAGTTTAAGTTTAGGATAGGTAACCTTAACCTAGAGGGTTGAGGTTAAGTAGGTCTGTAAGATTGTGATAGTAAGGTTAGGTTTTTGAGGTTATGCTTGTAAGGTTAAGTTTTTAAGTTAAAGTTTTTATAGTTGGGTTTGTAAGGTTATGTTTGTAAGGTTGTTTGTAAGGTTATTTTTGTAAGTCAAGTACATACTCAGTGATCATAATAATCAGGTGAAATTCTTGTGATATCAAATTCGTGTTTGAAAATCAATCAAATTAAAGAAGAAAGATATGCAGAATTCATTTTGTACATACCTAAAATATATAGAAAAAGCAAACGGAGTTTCTAAGTCTAATTCTTGTTGTATGGATGCAGTTTCAAGGACAAAAACACCTGCCGCATGCTTTTCATATATAATTCCAAGGTCGTTGATGCGAAAGAAGAAAAGGAAATTGTCGATAAGCTTAAACCATCGTTCTTTGTAAACTGAAAACGTAATGAAACAGCGTGAAAGTTGAAAGTCTTATTCTACAATACAAATTAGACGAAAAATTGAATTACCAGTTTGATAACTTTGACTGTTCGTCGTCACTTTTTTGTAATTCAGCCTCCCTTCGAGTGTCGATTTTTCTTCGCTCATTCGAGCGAGCTCTTTCTCGTTGTACTTCATCTGAATGGACTATTTTGGCGAAACGATATTACGGTTGACAGCTGACAGATCGCGCGTCATGAGTTTGGCATGAGATCAAACAGCGAATAACATGTCCATTAAAATAGTTTATCTAAATTGACAACAACAGTGCCAATTTGGCTAAACTGAGAAAAGCAAATGAGATTTCCATGTTTAAATTGCATTACTGTATTTTTGAACAGTGCTGTTTATTTTGTCGGATTTTGCGACACTAGAACAAATGGCAGTAGAATGCACGACACTAAAGTAAAGCGATGCTAAAACTCCGTTACAGTAAAGTACAATCGGTAAAGTTTATGTACCGCCCATGAATGTACCAACCTTCCAAGTGGTGAAACGCGTTTATACACGTACATGCACTTACACATACAGAGATTAGCATGTCTAGTTTTTAAGTTGGCGCCCGGCATTACGTTTATTCACGTACATGCACTTTTACTCATTTGCAGTTTGATAGTTGGTCGTACGAAACTTTTTGTTCAGATATCGAAGCAGTATCATTAGAACATTCAACACCACGATAAATCCATCAATACAAAACCAATTCCATTCGTTAAGTTGGGTTGGGTTCTATTTCGTTAAAAATAAACGACTGACGTTTAACGTCAAAAGTTGGATGCGAATGTGTGCGTGAATGCAGGATACAAACTTAAAATGTATAACTGGATACGTATATGTATGCGTTTCACCGTTTGGGAGGTTGGTACGTTCATGGGCGGTACATAAACTTTACCGTACAATCTACAAAAACTTTCGAAATTCACATACAAACGCAAATTTAAAATATTTGAAAACTTTTTGGCACAAATCACACCACAATCTTGTCTATTCTCTTCTGCTTGTTTTATTAAACTTTACTATGATGCCAAACAGTTTCAATTGCTGGATCACAGGTACATGAACCAGAAGTAAAATAAAAATGAAGTTAAATATGTTTTATTCATGTCGAATGATATTTTGAAGGTGTCTCAAATGTTCGCTTTACAAACTTTGCATATCGATTTACAGTACTGTGAAGAAGTAGGGGGAGAAGTGCTATTTAGCCAAAAGGCAACATTTTGCTCAATTTATCCCAAACGTCATTTGTATATTTCAGGTTATTTCCAACAAAGTCAAATTGTTGAAATAGCCTACTATTTCTGTCGGTTTTGTGGTTTATTAACTGTCAAGTTCATAATGGATCATTTAGAAGATGTCGACATATCGGATGATGGTTCTTTCAAATACATATTGATACGTGTTCGTGATGATGCCGGTTCAGAGAAAAACATTGTCAGAGGATACTCTCATGCTACTTGGCATGCTGATATCTTTGATGAGGTATTATATCATTTTAGAACTAACATTTTAATTTTTTCGAGAATAATATAGTTTTTAGGTGTCCTCAACGTCTGGTTTTTTTATTGGTGTTTCTTAAATAAAAATTGTATCATAAAACTATTTTTAAACACATGTTTTATGTTATGTAATGGATAATTGCAATTGGTGGCAATTTGCAATTTTACGTTTATTTTGTGATTCGAATTTATTCGAAAGATTCACAGCTATGATTAAATGTAGTAAGGTAATACACCAGTGGTTGACTATGAATCTAAAATTGGCTATATAAGAAAAAATAATGTTTCCAAAAATGGTAATTTTTCGGAAAGGGTATGATTAATAAACTGTACATAGCTTGTGTGATACAGCCTATCAATCGCACCCTTTCCCTGAAAAATTATCATTATTGGAAACATTATTTTTTTTAGATGGCCAATTTTTGATTCATGGGCAGCTACTGTGCATTATCTTGTAGATGAATTCAAAACTAGAACACTTTCTAAAAAAAGTATTAGGCTTTAAATCAAAGTAGTGAAAGGATAGGACTGAAGGATTGACGTGCTTCTTTTGATAAATTTGTCATTTTTTATTTTCTAGTCTTAAAAAAGTGTACTAGTTTTGTCTTTACTAGAACAAAGATCCTTAATACCAATATGAATGGATGCTCTGAACACCCACACAATTTTTAAATTTCATAATAACATTGCCTTTGCAACATGTAGTGAATAATTTAAAAATGTGATATACTTTTTCATGTTTTTTCCATTTCAAATTAAATACAATTATTATAAAAGGGAAATTTAATGATTCAGCATATTTAACTAATTATTATATGATACTTCTTTGTTACTTTAATATTCGTAAATTTTTTCCAGGTATCAGAAAAACTAAAACCGTTGAAATGCAAATGTTTGGGTGGGGGAAAAATCGATCATAATCAAAATGCCAAACGATTAGAGGTTTATGGAATATCTCAAGGATTTGGGAAAGCTGATCACGATGTCGCTGCTGCTTTGTTAAAAAAGAGATATCCTAATTACTTCATTACAGTGAATCACGATGATTGAGATTTTTTAATATGTAATTCATTATTTTTATGGAAACTTTTGAACTGATTTTCTGGGAATAAAATGATTGAAAAATTATTAGTGTTTTTAAAATAAAACTGATTGATAAGCTACAATTTCACACAAAAAAGAGTCAATAAGATATTTATCAAGTGTTCATTTATAATTGAAATTATTGCTGTTATAATTACTGAAATATTTTGTAACATTAATTTAAATCAAATTTTCAAAATATTACACAATAGATTTTTTACTTATAATAGGATAATATGCTAATTCTATCCTATAGATAGATGATGCTGATTTGTCTACATGAGAACAAAGAATTAGCAAAATTAAATGGTGTCATACGGAAAGATCGTAAGAGAAATGAATGGTTACGTAAGATGGCTGAAATGGCATTGGGATTTATAGCATAAAGAGAAGTTGGTTGCTGGACAAGGGAGATCCCATTTTGGTATCTGAGAATGTCAAATGTCTGCAAAACAGCAGAATGGTAGATGGGTCAATAAAATATGCAAAATCTGTGGTAATGTGTAAATGAGATTGGCTTATTGTTACAATAGAAGCCAACGGATAAAATCGTCGAGGTCTTTGTTCAGCAGTGGTGTGAGCTGGATGCTTATTATTATGATGATGGAATAACACCAAAGTTAAAAAAATTAAACGCAATATAAAAATGTATAATTTTTAATAAAAAAAATTTAGTACAAAACATATTCCAAGACAATAACTTGTTGGAATTTTTTTTTTATTTTAACACTTTTTTGTTCTTAAATTAGATGTATTTTATAGAAACAAATATAAAATGGCATTTATGTACAAGAAAATTGTCAAAAAAATAAAGGATTACTTTGTGTCTAGTCCTTTACAAAAAGTATATAATAAAAGCAATCACCTATAGATCAATTACATATTCACACATAAAGGAGATTCATGAAAAATATACATATTTTTTTATTACCATTATTACAATCTACCTAGGACCAGTCAATGAGTAACTTTACTTAAATATTAAAAGAAATAAAACAAACTAAAATCATAAGGGTAACTACTTAATGATAAGTTATTCAAAATTATATTTATAAGGAAGTTCCTTTTATTATATATTTAGGCCAATGTAGTAATTGGATCGAGTTTATTATTTCTCGTCATCTCGAGCCAGTTATAAAGAATGCAACATGTTTTTACAATTGTTTTTACATTTTTTTCTGGAAAAAATAAAATTGGACTCTTGAGTATTTTAAATTTGGTGGTCAAACTTTCAAAAGTTTCATCCAATACTTTTTCCACTTCGGATACTTTGGTATTAAATATTTTTTGATCTGCGGTTAAATTAGAATCAGGAAAAGAACTCAGCAAATAAGGATTAGGCGGAAATTTATCGTTACCCAACAAGAACATATCAGACGGCATAGTGTTATTTTCTAGGGAGGTAAAAATTTTACTTCCACAAAGAATATTATTTTCAATATTTTTAGAATTACATTCGATATCGACATATTTAAAGTAGTGATTATTATCGACGATTGCTAGAAGCAAAATATTAAACGATTTATCAAAGAAACTTTTGGTATTCACTGTCGGCATAGTCGAGATTATTTTTTCACCGATGACTCCGCAACAACCAGGCAATTGCCATTTTTCACGAAACTCTTTTTCGATTTCTTTCCAATCGTTTTCATTTTGGGGCATCTAAAATACATATAAATCATCGATATTCATATATTATATATGTAATGTTAGTATGAAAAAGTATTAATATTTGAACTTGAGACGTACCTTTATGTTGTCTTCCAATAAATTACAAATCGAATCGCATGTCTCCGGTATTATTTTCTTCAACGAATTCCAGGAAACTTTGAAAATATACACCAAAGCCTTCAAGCTGATTCCAGTCATCAAATAAGTCAGCACGATGGGTAATTTCAATTTTTTCAAACGCAAATTTTCGTCGTTTTGAGTATCTTTAATATTTTCTGATAAAAAATTCAGCAAGTCAACGGGAATTTTCATGGAACACAAGAAATCTCTCTGTTCTTCGGCAGCTTTTTTGATCAGATTGCATTTATCTGAACAAGGTTCGATGAACATACGCAACGGATAGCCGCCATTAGTGATAAATACCTTCTCCGAATCGATACAGAGGCATTCCAAACCAGTTACTAGATCGTTGAATGTCCTTTTGCGGGAATTCTTTGTATATTTGATGAAACGCTTCAGGTGTAAATAAAAGGGACAAGACATTTTCGATTAAAAACGAAATTCAAACCGGGAGTATGAACTGGTTGTGGCGCACTAACGTGAAATAATGCATTTGTTTATGATCACGCGTTATCAGGGCCGGATCTAGGAATAGGCAACATTAAAATTAACTGATGAAATCAGAGCGGCGCGGGAGGGGGGGTATTATGTGTATTATTTTCATGATTTTTTACTTTTTTCGAAAAAAATATGATGTAAAGAAGGGAATGTGTAAATTTAATTTTGTTCATCAAGGCGGTATTCACCCTAAGTACAGCTCTAGCAGTAATGTGCCATTTTGCGCTTTAAAGCGTCATGGGCACTGAAGGTTAAAAATAACAATAAGGTTCAAAACTTATTTATCAACATGCAAACGAAAGAAAATTTTAATTTAATATTATAAATAGTTAAATAGCAATTTTTACGGTTAGTTATGAACAAATAAAAGTCTTATTTTTTAAACAGAACTGTCATTTTTATAAGTTGTCGTTCTGTCAGTTGATAATTGTATTTGATACGTGTTCTGTCGGGACCCGGCGTTTTACACGAAGATAATCAAAAAGAAAAATGGGTAAAAAAACATAAATACTTCATTAATTTACGCGAAAGTTTGATTAAAATCGTCAAATATAATCATAAAATAACTTCAATCAGAATTTTGACCAACAATTTTGCATCGAGGTTATTATTAATGTCTGAGTTAGTCAAGAAAGTCCAATAATGGATTGGTTTTTGTATTTTTCAGCTGTGGCTACCAGCATTTCGTTTCTTTTATCGGTAGTTTTTGCTATACTCGTATTTTCGGGTATGCAAATGTACAGGACGTGGTTTACATCTTCACAACTCCATACGATCTTCGGTGGATACGTCGGATCCGTGTTCTTCATCCTGATCTTGACTGTATCCTTTTAAAACCCCACCGAATTGTGTAACTCGGGTTTCATGTACTTGAAACCGGCTTAAAAAATATCTGCATATTTTCCCGTTTACTTAAATCAGAATGTTTAAACGATATTATAACGAAGAGTTCCTATAAAAGGGTGCTGAAAGTTTTAGTAGTTTGTTAAAGAGGATATTTCAGTAAATTAAATAATTGGATAATTTACTCATTAGGTATTTATTTATAGTATATGTATTTAGTATTTAAGGATTTTTGACGAAAAAGACTTTAATGTATAACTAGAACAAAAGATACATAAATATACATGTTTTGCACTTCAAGTTGGATATTTTAGAAATCAAATTGGATACTTGTAATTAAAAAAACTTAACTGTTATAAAGCATCTATAATATATTATTTTTCATCGAAGTATCATTTAGATGTACAATTCTACAAATTTTTGTGCGATATCTTAAATGATTGAAATTGATATGTCTAATTTCATGATACTACGATCAATTCAATTTTTTAAATATTTATTCCTGTTAGATATTTCGATAGAACAAACTATAAAATTTAACTTATGGTCCTATTCCATCTATAGATAGTAAAAATTATTTTTTATGCAGATCGAATGCCTCATTTTACTTACCTGAATCATGCGTATGCTCTGGTTAATGAAAAAATAAAAAAAAACTCAAAGTATTCTTATATCAACTGACAAGCTTCTAGTAGGTCATAATTTTCGATAATACGTTGGTATTATTGAAAGCATCAACTTTATTCAAACTGATATAAAATCGTTATTAATCAAGTGATATTTTCGGCTTCGAAAAGACTTACTTTTATAAAGCTTCATTTTCTTTAACTGTTACATTATTTAGGCTTTTGGAAATCTGGAAACAATGACGTTTGGAAAAACATCGCAATTGAAATACGTTGAAATTCTTATATGTTTGCTGATGGCGATGTTTGCTTCAGGAATGGTACATCGTGTATGTGTTACTACATGGTAAGATCACTTTTGATCACGTTTTGTTATGATTATTTCAGTTGATCGATTCATAATGTGATCAATTCTGTTTTCAGTTTTATCTTTTCACTTATCGGACTGTATTACGTGAACAGAATTTCGCAGAAAGTTCATTCGGTTCCTGTACAGCAAAATATCCCGATCAAAAAGAAGGGTCACAAATAAATATATTACGTTAATATATTTTGTCTAAAAATGAATTTTTTTGTAAGGAAATTTTATAATTGAAATAAAATATTTAAAAATAATAAAAATCTTTATTATATGATAATTTGTAATTGATACAAACCGATTTTTTTATTATAAAAATATTTTGATTAGAACACATGAAAATTTGTAACTTGCATTTTATAAAATATAAAACTTTCAACTTTCCATCTAAATTGTATTATTTGATTAACAACAATCTAATACATTTGTAATTGTAATTTTACAATTAGTCTTATTAAATACGAAACAAGGCTCAGAATCACGTTCTTGATTTAAAGCTCGCTGAATTAAAGGCACAATTTTCAATATCAACTGAATGACAAAATAATAAGTGTTAATATAATAAATTCATATGAATTTGTGAGTTTTACGCATGATTTTAATGTGAAAATTTAATTTTTAAGTACGTCATATTGTTGGATTACTTATAAAAAATTATAGCTAAATTTTGACTTGGAAAATTTTGTATTTTTTGGAATTTGTTATTACTATAACACATTCAGAAGACAATAACTATTCGAATAAGCAAATCTACTTGCATCATTTTATATTATATATTTCATTATAAAAATACGAATGTATGATTAAATAACATATTTTTAATATAAAAATAATATATGCAACACTCAAAGTAGTTAAACATAAAACATACTTTTATATTAAACACAAATATATCAGAGTACATATAAAAAACTTAAAATATAGCCTATTTAGTGTCACATAACTTTTTTTAATAAATTCATTGTAATTACATTAATTATATAAATATTGTTAGTGGATATTAAATTTTTGCACTCGTTTATTTTTGTGATAGGTTTAAGGAAGTTTTACGTTGGAAATGGAATGAAAAGTAATGATTTTTAGAATAAGTATATATAACTGAGATATAATTAAGAATTTTTGTATTATGAATACCGAAAAATGCACAACTTATGTTTGAGCAAAAGTATTAAAACATAATGCATAATTTATACAGTCGAGTGCAAAATAATTGATCGCTTTAATTAATAATATTTGGAAAAACAAACAACTTTCATTAAATGAGATTCCATCTCTTGAATATATGAGAATAATCTATAAATAAAATATGATTATAGGAAATCAATATATCAAGGGCTCGAATATACCTCAGACTTTGAAGCTTTGTCTAAATGCATAATTATAAATACTTTCGCTCTTTAGATATGAAAAACCTCTATTTAGATGCAGCGTCAAAGTCAGGAGTATTTTCGGTAAAATTATTTGAATTAACAATACAACAAAAGCGAATTAAGCAGTCATGAAAATAATTTTTCTCCAGATAAAAGAAATCATTGTATATTATCACAGTTTTTAACATTCACATCGTTTTAGAAACAAATACATAAAAAATAAATTAATTGTGTTCATATCGTGACTCAGATTTGTCTTATCTTATTAAAAAAAAGCAGATATTCAGATAATAGAAGGAATGGATGAGATTACACAACGCATACATTTGAATATAAAATTATTGCTCACCACTGATAACAATCATGCAATTTTAATCCAAATTTATTAGCATATGTGTTCGACCATGGCATAGTTTAGTGATGATATCTAAAATCTACTATTAAATTCAGCTTTTGCATATACATTTTTGATTTCACATACAATTGATTTACGAAATCCAGTAAAAACGTTAATTAATGTATATCAATTAATATAATGATAAAAAGAAATATATTATTTAAATAAATAACTCTTTTTTGGAAATTTTTCTATACAACTTCAATTTCAGTTGTATTAGCATACGGAATTTTTCAACTTTTCCGAATACGGATTTTGTAAAATACGCGGAGTGGTTTCCATGACTCTCAATAGGAGTTCGTCCAAATAATTTTCTAGATCTCGGACTTTCTTCTTCTGATTGTCCACTTCGTTCTGTAAAGAATACGCCTGAACGACGAGCTCTTCTCTCGTTTTCGCCTCGTATTGTTTGAGCACGTCTTTCGGTATTTTGCTATAAGCGGGGTTTATTTTCACTTCGTCGATGATGCCTTCTTCACCGATTATGATGCGTTCTCCCAAAGCTTTTTTCGATTTTTCTTTAGAGCCGAACTTTTTGAAGAATTTAGGGCTATCGTCTTTTTGGGCGATGTTTTCTATGCTTCTATTTTTGTCTAATGTATTTTTCTTTTCTTTTTCTAATAGTAACTGACTTTGAATTTTGCCTTTGTTGTATAACTTTTGAGACCATTCGTCGCTTGGTTTTAAATTTATCGTTTTCGGAGCTTGTGTTATATCGTCCAGACCTAAACGTACTGGTTTCGGAGGTGGTGTTTTTTCGGAAGATATTATTCCACTACTTGTAGATCGTCTAAGCAATTCACCGCCTCCAAGGTTTTCTAATGACGCATTAGCGGGAGATGGAACATATTTATTGGACCGAGGAAGCGTACTACTATTATTTACGTTCAGCGAGCTTCCGGAGCTTTTGTGGGACAAATCGTCGAATGCAAATTCATCATCGTCTTCGCTGATAACACCAGGATCGGCTTCTCCGATGACTTGTTTCGATTGTGTTCGAAACGGACTATTCGTGGTCGATGATTTGTTTATATTCAGACTATTCGAACTACCGTTTAGAGACGAAGTATCTTTCTTTTCTTTTTTATTCAGATGCATTTTTGATCCCAGGTTTTTAGCGAATTTTTTTAACCCTTTACGTTTTTCGAGACTACCGATGCTCATTAAACTTCCTCCGACGTTTTGCGCAACTGCAGACAGTTGACCCATTGACGATTTATGTTTGTCTTTTTTGCTTAGATCGTTTAGGCTACCTTCTTTAACGGTGAATCCTATTTTTACTTCGATTTCCCCTCTATCTTTAGTGTTATCTTTTCCTGGTTTGTTTTCCAATTTATACCATTTATTTCTTGGAGTTTCGTATACGTCAAACTTGGAAAGTGGGATAGAAACTTGTCCAAGGAACTGATCAGCTACAAAATTGCGATGTAATACAGTTAAAGTTACTTCAGCAGTGTTTCCTTGAGAGGGTATGAGTAGATCACATTCTTCTCTCCATTCTGCGGAATCGGGACTTTTTTCTTTGACCGACGTTTGGAATTTCTCTTTGCCAAGTGCGATAGTGACGAAGCAGTCGTTAGTATTGTTCTTGCCTTTGACAAGTAGGCGTTTTGCTTTTTGCACAGTTACCTGAACGTGCGTAGGACTCCACATTTTGCTGCCCCAATTACAGACCCACAAAAAGAACGACTATCAAACGATTGTCAATGATTGACAGTGGCGATTAACAATGATTTGCGATCACTAACAGTTTTATTAATGGGAATAATTGACAGCAAACTTATCGTAGTAATGTAAGTATAACGTAATGGCTTACAATGCCGTTCGATGTGTCATACGTCAAGTCGTTCAGGGTTGCCAATGTGATGTTGTTTTACTTTCACGTGTCGTTCGGCGCTGCCAACTGTTGAATTGTTGTGAAAGGCTTTGTGTTTGTGGGAAGATTGGGGAATGAGACACGTTTAGACTATTTAAATTGAATTTATTGTATAAATGTACCTATTTCAAATAAAGATGCGAAATTTACATATTGCATAAATAAAAATTGGGGTTTTATGAATGTTCGGCTTTTAGACGTTTACCCAAACGAAATTAGAATACACTATAGCCGGATCTCGACAATCTTTTTTGGCTGTGGGTCAGAAGCAACCAAAATGTATCTTTTATAAAATGTTTTGGGTCAGTAGGTTTATTTTGAAACAGTTTTTAGTGGACAATATTATAAATTTTACTGAGGAAATAATTAATAATCAATAATAATTAATCTAGTCTCTTGAAATCATTACTTAGTGACCCGCGGGTCACAGTTTACCGAGACCTGCACTACACTGGCACACTACAACATTATAACACAATTTGAGATTTTTTTTTAAATAATATGATTAAAATAAATTCTAAAGCATAAATTGGAATTGGAATTCAACCATTATAAAGACTCAATTGTGCTAGAACGTATCATGTGTGTAACTGTTGGTATAATATATCGCAGTGTCGAATGTGCTAGTGTCGTTTGGGCGAACGTCTGGTCACCGAATGTTCACTACCAGAAAATTCATAGAACGAATTTTGACCCCCCCATTGTTCCCCTCGCATTGTTTTCATCCCGTATCGTTTTTACTTCCTAGGATTTTCCCATGAAGATCATTTCACAACACTGGCATCAAACGATTTGTCTTTCAATATTTAAAAATTTAATTTTATGATGAATATTTTTAAATCAAGTATTGTAAACGATTGATCGAAAAAAATCACCACGAGTAAGAAAAAATTCAGGGGACAACTTTCGGGGGATGAACTTTCGTTCTACAAATTTTCTGGTAGCAAACATCATAGAACGATAAAAGAGATGAGGAGAGATTTCACTTTTTTTTTAAATCAAAATTCTGCTGGTCATAAACAGTTTGAATATAATATTCGATATTCAATAATTTGACAAATAAACAGAAGTTTCTTCTACAATTTTATTAAGGATATTTCTAAATAAAAAAAAATGGGAAGTATTGCAGTTTGCAAAATTGAATATTAGTTAATTTAATCGATTAATAAGAACATTGATTATGAGCAGAAAAATTTATTTGCAGTTATTCATAAATATTCTTGGTGTATATTTAAATATTATTCAGCTACGCTTAATGTACATTTTTAATATAATCATTTTAATTGATTTACACAAGACATAAGAATCCGACTCTCTTTGAAATGGTATTTATACATTTTATACACATTTCATTTTTACAAAGAATGTATAACCGAATGTTTTATAAAAAAATTAATTTATAAGTTAACTCTAATATTTGAATATCAAATATATTATTTTCATTTTAATTTAGTGAACCATTTTAAAAATAGAAAAACTCCAAACTGACCATTTTGAATATATTGACGCTTTACAACATTTAAGATAATAATAATAATAATATGCGAGATGATTTTCTCTATACGATGGACTTTATAAGTACCTTTAATACACAGATAGGGCAAAAAATGTTCACTTTTTGCAATGACATTGTGCACAAACCATTTAAGTTAGAAAGTTACTTAAAATGAATTTTTTCATCTTTCTAGAGGTTTTCAACGACTTGTATTATAAAACCTGCAACCATAAATCATTTCTTTGTTTTACCATAACATTTTTTTTCTGAAAATTTATTTGAATTGCTATTTTTTCACTTAAATAGTACACATATGTCAATTCTAAAAGTAAACCTTTTTTACACTGAGTATTTTTGTGAAAATTTGAATTAAATTATAACGGTATATAAATATAATACATCCAACATCTAACTAATTAATTATTCCATTGAAGTCGTTTATAATAATTGCGTTTATTTTTTTAAATAATATAAATAATTAGTATGTATTCTGTAGAAAACAAAATTAAGTATTTTTTTGCCAGAACTGCAATTTAAAATTTACATATTGAAAAAATATCAAATAAAACTATTTTCTACTCTAAAACTTTTTCAAAATTATTGAACAACAACTTGTTTTTTTTTGTTTATATAAATATTTAATGATATGATGATTATATATAGGTATTAAGAGACATTTATGAAAAAATGTATTGTTTTAATTAGGCATACTACATAGTTAATTTAATACACTTTGAAATTTCTAAATAAATAAAAATATATATATTTTTAACCCTTGAACGAAAATTACAGGAAAAAATACATTCTGCTGTTTTTCTGATGTGAATACTCCAAAAATAATCATTAATAAAACACAGTTTTGTGATGAAAATGAAAAGAAAAAAAAACGAAAAACATAAAATTTTATTGTAATTTACGTTTAATAAATTATTCCTTAAATTTAAATAAACATAAACATAATTAATGACTCGAAGACGTAGTGAATGTTTTGTTTTAAAAATAAAGTTTAACAAAAGTCAAAAAATCAGCATGCGATATGCTAAATAGATTTGTTAGAAGAATTTCACAAAAAAATATATATCTCAATTGAAAATATTTGAATATATAATATAATTTTTTAATATATTCATATAATGAATATTATAAAATTATCATACACAAAAATAACGTAAATATATAATATAATATATTCAATTTCATCTACTTAATATTTAAATATATAAACTATCACATTGTCTCTAATAATTGAATTTCGTTCAAGAATAAAACCAACATATCTACTTACAAGTTGTTCCCGATTCCATTTTATTAAAATATCAAGAAATTTTCTAATATAGCCAATATTTTCCCTTTTTACAATATTGAGCTACCCAATAAATAAACAAGTTTTAGTATATGTATATCCTAGTATTACAAAAAAATTCTCATTTTTAAAAAACGTGAAAATGTTTTCATCGTGCAACTTGATTACATAGTCAAAACAAGAGATCAGTTTTACACTAATTATTAAATATCAAATACACAAGTCAATACAGTCAACATATGCATACACACCAATATATATATATGTATACATATATTTATGAACATTTTCCTACTGAAACGGCTTAACACTAATAATTAATGACCAAACAAACGATGACAATTCCAGAGGTCTCGATCAAAGTTGACTAGTTGACAACAACAGGAACGAGGCAGCTGCCATCAGGAGTGCATCGAGCGCCCCTTCGCAGTGACCCTCAGAGGTAGTTGGGCCTCGACATGCAGCAGAGGAGGCCCATGTTCTTGTACAGAGAGCTCCTCCTTGCTTTGCCGGACCATTGAGCGTTGGCCTCGTCTCCGGTGAGGGCCACGTTGCGTTCTGGAATGGTTTCAGAAGGTTATTAGAAATGGAGGAAAAAGTGGGTAGTTGTAAGTGTCAAATGGCTGGAAGCAAACTGGACTAAATCGACTGTCGAATTGGTTTTCGTTCAATTAGTTTTCGCCCAGTTGGTTTTCGTCCAGTTGGTTTTCGTCCAGTTGGTTTTCGTCCAGTTGGTTTTCGTCTTGCTAATTGTTCAGCTGGTTTTCCTAGATTATTTCTTAGAAAAGTGTAGTTATGGAAGACGCTCAAGTAGATAAAAGTACATTAGACGAAATCAACTGTCGAATTGGTTTTCTTCCAATTAGTTTTCGCCCAATTGGTTTTCATCCAGTTGGTTTTCGTCATGTTGGTAATTGTTCAGTTGGTTTTTCTAGTTTGTTTCTTTTAAAAGTGTAGTTATGGAAGACGTTCAAGTGTATAAAAGTACATCAGACGAAATCAACTGTCGAATTGGTTTTCGTCCAATTGGTTTTCATCCAGTTGGTAATTTTTCAGTTGGTTTTAGTTTGTTTCTTTGAAAAGTGTAGTTATGGAAGACGTTCAAGTGGATAAAAGTACATTGGACGAAATCAATTCGAGTTGTATTGAGTTTCGTCCATTTATTTTGTCCAGTTTATCTCTAGAAAAGTGTATGTTGTTGAAAACATTCAAATGGATAAAAGTAAACTAGATGAAATGAATTCGAGTTGAATTGGTTTTTATCCATTTGGTTTGTACAGTTTGGTTTGTTTGGTGGTACAGTTTGTTTTTGGAAAAAGTCTATGCTATTGAAATCATTCAAATGGACGAAAGTAAACTAGACAAAATTGAGTCGATTGGAATTGGTTTTCGTCCAGTTTGTCTCTGGCGAAAGTGTATGTCGTGAAAGATATTCAAATGGATACAAGTGAACTAGATGAAGTGAATTCGAGTTGAATTGAATTTTGTTCAGTTGGTTTCTGGTAAAAGTATATGCTGTGGAGGAGGTTCAAGTAGATAAAAGTAAAGTAAATGAAATTAATACGAATTGAATTGGTATTATCGAGTTTGTTTTTGGGAAAAATGTATGTTGTTGAAAATATTCATATATTATAGATAAAAATAAACTAGACAAAATTGAGTCGATCGGATTGGTTTTCATCCAGTTTGTCTCGGGGAAAAATGTATTATATGCTGTGTAAGACGTTCAGATGGATGAAAGTAAACTGGACGAAACTGAGTCGATTTGAATGGGTTTTCGTCAGGTACGTTTCCGGAAAATATGTATGTCGTGGAAGATTTTCACCTAAATAGTTTTCCTGTTGTGGCATGTATTCTTGTAAGTCTTGTAATATCCGTGAAATTTCTTGGGAGTCTTTGGTAATACTACAGAGTTCTTCTTGGTTGAAATCTGGAGTTATTTGTTTACATAGCAAAATTTGACTAATTACATTTCCTAAATTCGATGGACCCGCTCTGTTATCTGAAAATACAAATAAAACTTTGATTAAACAAACTGTCGGTTTAATTTATAAAAATTGGTCACAGTTTTGTTTACGTTACCGTAATAACCAGACATATCCATTGGTACTAGCTGAACCAACCGGTGGCACTTTGCAAGTTCTCTCAGGAACAATTGCGCCATAAAAAAAAGCAGCACCAAATGAGGGTTGTCCACAGGGATACCCTCGGCAATTGTACTGAAAGCGTGAGAAAAAATAAGGCATTTAGTAATGAGTAGTTTCCCTGGAAGAAGACTTTCTTATATACTCGAGTTAGATATATTATATAAAATTTCAGGATAGAAAATTGTAAAGTTATAATGATGAAAATATTTGTTAATAAAATATGATTGGTTGAAGGCTCGTATTCTGTGTATTCGAAATATCGATTTGTTCAGTAATAGTTCAACAGGACCTAAAGCAACTGAGGAAATGTATTTCCGTCGTCTAAATCGGTTGAGCCTATCTGAACATTACGGAATATGTATTTCCGCTAACAGAGAGGTTCTTTGATAGATAAGTATCCATAGATAATCCATATCTACCTAAGAAAACCATTGCAATAATTATTATTTATATTTAATACTTTTCCGGATCAGATTGAAAATAGCACGATCGATACTAGACAATATACGCTCACATAGGGGTAGTATTATATATTCGTTTCAAAATTTACCGACTCCGATTTCAGGGGCTTTACAATATAAACAGAGGGAAATGATGTAACATATGATTTTAGCTTTTGAAAACATCCGATACCACCAATTTGCAATAAAACTGCGCTTATTAAATTCATTACACGGTAGTTCACCGTTAATGGAATCCCTTTCCAACGTAAGCACGAACTCGAGCTTTGGATCGAATAACTTGAAAGCCGAGAAAAGCGAACACGATTCGATCAAGCACAAAACACACTCACATCGAAAATTAATACATTACGAAAAGCCATCAAGTGAAAAAAAGTTAACTATTATATTTTGCGCATTCTATGCTATACACCCGGGCCTCGTATAGCACGGTTTTATATAACACAGTTTTATATTACACGGATGTATAAATTGTGCCATATTTTTATACAACACGCTTTATATAACACGATTTCAGAAAAAAATTAATATGTTTGATTGTGCGTCTATGAAATGTGCCATGACATTAAATTAGAATTTTTTTTTATTGAAAAGGATCCTATAATAGAAAGAAGTTTGAAATTCAAGAGTGAATTACAACAGATTTTGGAACCTTATAAGGAAATACGTAATGATTTATACGCTAAAAACAGACAATCGCTTATTACCGAATTTTCAAAGACTAAAACCACAAGAAATCCAAAGTCATCCGATAATGAAAACTTACAACCGATCTCGAAAAAAAGTAAAACATATAGAATTCTAAGTCATAGTGATGATGAATGAAAACTATATTATATTATTAAAGATTTTTTCAATAAATATGTAAATGTATATTTTTTTATTTAAAAAAATAAAGTACATATAAACTATCTATAATTTTTTTTTTTTTTGGAACGCGAACCCTAATTTTGTATGAACTTCAAACCTTATACAACACGGATTTGTATTACACGACGTTTTTGTAGAACAATATGACCGTGTCATACAAGGCCCGGATGTATATATATTTTTTTACTCATAAATAAACCTATTATCAGTATTCTAAAATACTCCAAAGATCTTAATATCAAAATTAAAACACTCAAACCAAAATCAACACCTCATTAAAGTGACACCATTCAACCGGAGCACCGTGCAAATTGGGGTATGACTGTTCATCCAGCTCATTCGAGCACTTCAGCTCAGATCCACATACGTCCAACACAATAGAACATACACACACACGAGGCCCACCCACGTATCTGGGATATGTCGCAGCCACGGCAGCAAGACCTGGTCGCTTAATTGCGATGTACATACGTCGGGTGCGATCAGCGCAATTAGGGGAGCCTACGCCATCGATGCAATGTCGATGTTGCACGTGGAACAGGTGAGAAATTATGCCGGGAACATATGTCGGGAGACCCACACGAAACTTCCGATTCGGGCGAAAGGACGTTATGGAATCGTAAATGGCGGCGTGTGTCCGTTTTATCGGGTGTTGATCGCGTTCGTGGTAAGGGACGTCTGTAATTCGATGTTGGGATCGATTGGTGTTTTTGTTATGGTTTGCAGTTTTTATACTTCGAATTCATCTTTTTAAATTTCGAAATTATTTTTTTAAATTTCAAATTCAATTATTAAGAAAGTATAATATTATTAAGAACGTTGTCGTAGTAAATTACTAATACTATTATTATGTCAAAGGTCGTAATAGAATTTTTCTAGTGTAAAAACTGTACTGTTATAAAGGTAAAAAAAAAATTAATCAAAAACTTGTTTTCTATCAAAATTACTTCTTGCATAAATTTGAGACACCCTATATAATAAGTTTACAAAAAAGTAATTTTCATAGTTGACATTTCGAAAATACGATGCTATACAGGTAGTCCTCGACTTACGACGGTTCGCACTTACGATCGAAAAAAAATATATGTATATTTTTTTTTACTAATTATTTTTTAAAAATTGAATGATAAACCTCAAGCAGATGTGAAAAATAAATACGGAGGAATTTAGAGCTGTCAAAAAAATCGTATTGAAAAAAATGGCTGCTGCTTTTAATTTAATTAATCAAGGAATACAAAAATTTGAAATGTTGGACTCAAACAGTAAAAAATTTTCAAATCTTATTTATTTATAACTTCATTATTGTATTCACAAAAGTAAATAAAACTACCAAAAAAAAAATTATACAGATTCGACTTACGACCGAAGTTCAGGAACGTATCTCCGTCGTAAGTCGAGGACTACCTGTATTATATTTTCTAATTTTTAGCTTAATAATGTCTTTTTTAGGATCCCAAAAATTATAAAACTTTCATATTTTAAAACATACATGAACAACGTCGATTGAATACATTCGAAATCTCCAAAAATAAATCGCACTAAAAAAAGCACATTCGATCCCAAAATCCACGGCTTAATCGGGCTCATGCCAAAGTCAATACGCCATATTTCGATTATGCGAACGTACATGTAATTCGTGCACGATAATAATAAAATATTATAATGTGCTTCTTTGCGACCCGATTCCGTTATGGCGCATGTTGACAATAGCGATAACGTGTACTCGACGTGTTGACACACCATTACAATATTGTTTGAATTGTAAACACGCGAATAAAATTGTATCATCTTCTATTGCGCCGTCGGTGGCACGTGTATAAGTATTATGTGTGTAGAAGGAAGAGCTTTTGCCGTATTGTATTGGAGTACTTAGATAATGCGATCTCGTTTTGTTTTGACTGCGTGCGTCATATGCTTGTAAATATCATATTGTAATATCCGATTTATGTTTGTGCTTAAATTGTATTTAAATTTACCTGTTTTCATTGACTTGATCATAGGTTTGGCCAAATATACAATATGACTCTTATTGTACGATTGGCCTAAAAAATATTTCTTATTATAAGAGATATTTTCAATATTCAGTGAATTGAAAATTTTCTTCGTCATACATGGAAACTTGGTTAGAATTTCCGAATAGAATTAATCTGAATGTTTCAAATAAGAGCTTTCATGGCAGCAGTCAAGTTTATCGTTGTTTAATATTAATGATAACAAATTATTATTATTATTATTATGATAATAATAATTATTATGCTGATAATAATAATAATAATAATATGATATGATATTTTATATTTAAAAAGGAACCCTTCCTTTTTCTCATCGGTTAAAATATGTAATTGATATTTGCTTTTATGTGAATTTTCATTAATTATTTAAGGTAGATACTTAAAATAATGTGAGCGAATCTGTTGTGAGAAAATTTACAAGTAAGCAGAATAAATTTAAATATTAATCAAACAGCTTACAGATTTTTTTTAATACGTAATTTTCAAAAATTGACTTAAATAATATAAAATATTAAAAATGAATTTAAAATTCAATTAATTCATATCGTATCAAAAGCATATCCAATTAAATTAAACAATTCAATTTTTTTTTTCAAACGAACGATTCCAATTATCAAATTATTCCATTTTCGAAAAACCCACAATTCAAAACAGCCTTTTTCGACTACCAAAATCCGCGACGAAGTTAATTCATCTTTTTTGCTCGGCTCGTTTCAGTCATTACTTATGAATCGGTGCGGCACTCTGCGAATTTCCTTCTGTGGGCTCTTTCATTCGAAAAATTTTTCCATCCTGAGTCCCGACATTTCTCGAGGTCCTCTCTCCTAACTGACCCTCTTTTGTGAAAATTTTCTGGGTCCAGCCCAAGGCGATGATTTCGAATGATAACTCCGCTCGGAAACGATTTCGAATCTAATGCTCTTTAGTTCGAATTTAAATCGACTATGAAAATTCGAAAGTGGCTACAATTTATTCTATTTTTATATTGTACGTTTTTTGTGAATGGTTTTATTTTTATATGTATAGAGATATTTTTATTATTTCTTATGAAATATTCAAATTTTATCATAAATATTCATTGGTTTGTTTCGTTTATTGATTTTTCGAATACCAAGAACTTTCTTTGTCGTCGGAATACTGAAAAAAATTTTTGAACACAGTCTCTTTTGATGCAAAACTCCAAACAATCCTATCCTTCATCATCGACAAGAATGGACCGAAGCGCAACACGACATCGCATTATTACAACATTCGAACCAGACGGAGAAATTTCCGAAAATTATACGAGAACGTCACTCAGAATTACTCACAGTACAACGGTCCGACATTACGCCGATCATAATGAATAAATTTAGCGGCCGTGGACAGACCAGTTCCCTGTCCACGGCACGTGGAATGGAAAGGGCCCGAAGACAGGAGACGAATCCTGGGGGACGGAGCCCTTTGTGATTTGCGAAGTCTTAATTAGGCCAATTATGACCGGAGGACCGAGTCTTAACTGCTCGTTAGTGTTTCGGACCTGTTAAATATCCGGGATGTTGGTCGCTGGACGTGGGAGGGCTCCTCCCGAGACGTTTGGGTAATATGGCAAAGGTAATTCGATATTGCGGCGATGGCTGCTCCTTTTGATCGACTTTGTGTCGACGTAATTTATAGAATGGTTTATGATTGATTTTGCGAGTTTCAAGATCAAAGGTTGTGCGGATGTTTTGATTATTTAAATTACAGTTTTGAGAATGAGAACGTTATATGATTGAGCACGTAAGTCGAGTAGGTGGTGCTATGAAAAAGTGTATTTTATATATTGGTTGATGTTCGATGTTTCTAAAACTTCAAAATTTCAATAACTGTAAAAATCTTCTTATAATCAGTTATACATATGTGAATGAGCATGCATGTGTGCATGTGTTTGTTAATGCGTGGGTGTATGTGATAATTTTCCTTTTGTTTTTCTTTTTTATGAATTTCATTTACTGTTTACATTTATGTATTTATGTTTATATGTGTATGTATATTATTATTATTATTATTATTAAGAAATTATTTACACGTTTTTTCATGAGAATAACGTATCAAATAGTAATAAAATTTTACCACTAATATGAAATCAAAAAAGTTTGAGAACCTAATAATTCCTTTCAAAACTATACAATACATAAAATAAAATGAATTTATCCTATTATCAACAATTCTTCTATTATATAATACAATATAAGCTTCCTATTTTCTGTACAAATATCTTCTTTTATTCAAAATGTATTCGATAAAATTGACGTTCATATTTCACCGCAATATGTTCCCGAACTAAATACGGACAATACAGATTTTCATAAGCGAAATTATAATATATTATTATACATTAATTCACATGACGACTCATTCTCCGCATTAGTCGTTAATCAGGTCTGTGTAGTTTTATTGCTTTAGGCAATAGTCACGTTTATTCATAAGATTCCATAAAAGAGTTATTAGTTGTAACAAAAGCCATTTTGCCGACCGAATTTAGGCCCGTGCGGTTAACCGCCTTGACGAATTTCTCGAAATTGTCATCTTCTCGCAAAATATAATGTAGCATTGTACGTTATATATAATTTATGAACATTGTGAATAATTCGCTGTGCGAGCGTATGTTCGAATTATGCGTAATTCGCTTTTTTACCGATATACATATTATATGCTCGAAAACCAATCTCGCAAATCCCCGTCAAATTTTCTCATTCTTCAGTATTTCTCAAATGAGCTTACGGTTTTTTTTCTTTTGTATTATGGTTTCATCATGTTAAAGTTAATTATTTCTTCGAAAACGAAATCTTTTATTTTGCGAACGACCCGTTTTATTTACAGAAAAAAATATGTTTTTTCGCGTACACGCCTCATCCCATCGCCCTTTTCTTGAGTAAACCATTTCGTAAGTCACTATTAAGAAAGTCGATGATGTAACTAATTGATTCGTTTCCCGAAAATTTAACAAGCAACCGTTTTTTTAGACCCACCTTTGTCGTTAATTTTAATTGAAACAATAATGACTCACTTTATTTATTGCAACCCTAATACAATAATTTGTTAGTTAATATGAATCAAACATAATAAGATTCTGAAGGTTATCTCAAACCTCATTAACATAACAATTATATTATTAATGACATAAAATGTATTATGAAACCAACATACGTTGAATCTCGGGCTGTTACCATTCAAATAATTTAAACATTACAAGAACCTTTCGCTAATGCGAGAAACCGCACTTCCTTGCAACGGGTATCCAAAAATTCCACACTTAATGGCACAGTGGTGTAGGCGATGCATTACGCTAACGAATCCGCAACTTCCTTCGTATCTCGGTTTTGGATACGCTCCGACAATTCCGTTGTAGAAATTCTAAATTTTGCTTTCGTCAAAGGTTCATGTGTACTTTTAAGTACTTGGCTTTTCATTTAGCTTCATGTATGCCTTCAGTTTAAGGAATCCAGCGAATTTAGAGAATAATGAAAGTTGAAAAATAGTTTCGAATCCATGCTTGAATGTTTACTTGTTAATAAATTAAGGGATTTTCCATTGTTAGTTGTTTATTAACGGCGATAGTAATCTCGGCTAATGAATCTGGGCATAGTGGCGGCGTTCGCACATGAATATTTTTCGTAGACGGAGAAAAACAATAAAGGACATTCATTAGGACACGTTACGGCCCACTTTATAGAGTCAATAAAAATATATTAAATACAATATCGTACGAAATCACAATATACGTTTTTATTACTGCGACGAAATTGCTTTTTTCGCGTATGCCGCGCTCGCAAAAACCACCGCAAAAGGAACATTTGTACAAATTAAATGTTGCGCTTTTTAATTTTAACGCTATTTCAATGTTGAGATTATATCATTAAATCAATATTACACCGCCGAAAATTATCAAATAATTCAAACGATTAAACCAAACGACTCTTCTCCTACCTTCAACTAACCTCGAACCATTTAACAATCCTCGATCGAAAACCGTTTGAATTTAAAAAAAAAAAAACTAAAATATCCAGAACACACCCAAACCAACTACCTTCTATATACATACATAAAATAATTTTAGGAAAAAAATGGAATCCTTGTAAGTGGGGCCAAACCCACGGCATATGCGGGAGCGTGCCCCGGCCAACAGCTGTCGATCGGGCACCACGTATCAATGCATGCGATTTTTTGCAACACTTTTTCACGGCACACTCGACCGCCGAACCCCATTAGCACTCCATCATGACGGTGGAACGTTTCCCGGGTTTTTGTGCATACATGGGTTTTTTGTTGGGGTTTTTAGGGCGATTTTTAGGGATGAAAAAGCGCTTAGTTTGCTTGTGGAGGGCGCGTTTTAGTGGTTGTCTATGTATTGATTGTTTAATTATTTGATGAAACAATATGCATTTTTTTTATTGTGATTATAAATTTGAACAGTTGTTTAAATATTTAAAAAAAAATATTTGATTCGTCATTATAATCGATGAAATATAATACTTAATCATCAAACTTTTTTTCTGACATCTGTGCGCGTTCGAAAAAAATCAATATTTTATTTTTAAATATTTATATCAAAATATTGCAAAAATGATCAAACGTATCATATTTCTTTTAAAAAAATACATTCAATGACTCATTCACAAAATATTTTAGCGGAAACATCGCTGAACGGTATTTTCAATAGTTCGGTAATTCGAGAGCCGCTTTGCCGATCGAAAAAACCCACCGAAAAGCAGTCGGAAGGATCAAAATAGATAAAAAAAAAAAATGCATTGAACGTGTGTTGCAGGACATTTTTCAATATCGTCCTGTGTATTTTGAATGTCGGTGTGCTCAATATCGACGCATCTCAACCGTAAATTCGTTTGAACGCATGCGGCACATATTAAAAAACGCATCGTTTGATGATCCAACCCCTAATGAATACATACATAGTATATTTGAAAAATTCTAAATGTGATATGGTTTTTAAAAATTCTATGATGGGTGTTTTCCAGTTGATGATAATCTATAAATTAAACGATGTTTTATAATGATTTTTTCAGTATTCATAAATTAATTTATTATCCATAGGCGATGATGTTTTAACCGTAAATATAAATTATGATTCAGTCCTGATTCGAACCCCAAAAAAGGGGGCCTATAAAAACCTTGGTGCCCCGTCCCGCCAGCCTTTGAAAATTTATTTCAAAGGGGTTTTATGTATCAAATTTTAATTAAAATAGAAAGTTGCGCGCGCACGAGGAAAGTTTTTCGGCACACAATACAAGAAGGCACTTAAAAGTTTTCCCGAACAGGACTTGGCCGACCGCGCGCGTAATTTATTTATAATTTAAAACGAGAAGCAGATTTCGTATTGTGTAAACTAAATAAATTTTGATTACTCACACAATGCGCTTAACGCAGCTATAAACTCCCGTAGCCCTAATACAATATAACTTTTGATAAATATAAAAAATGTGGATTCTTTAACATTATACGTTTACAAATTTGATCAAGTTTTCAAGTAAAACTTTTCAGTTGTTCACAATATAAAAAACATCCTAAAATTGCATAATATAATAGTTTTTTCAACTTGTAGCGGAAATTATGAAGAAATATCCTTAATATTATAATATTTAACTTTTAATATGTCGCGCGTTTCATGCTGCTGAAGGCTTCTCTCAAACGCAGTTTTCAGTATCGCTAACGGGCTCCTTTCCCTTCTGCTTCTTCTTCTATACTTCTTCTTTCACTTCTACTCGCTCAGTTTTGTTTAATTATATCAACATCATCAAGCGAGATCTTCGGGATTTGAAGCAACAAAGAGTTGCTGCCCGCGCTGCTTTTGATCAAAAATTTCTGCAAGAGTTGAGCTTAATTCGCGAAACGTTTACGTAAGTATTATTCCGCACCACTGAAACGTCTCGGAACTTAAAAGTGGCCCGCGGAAAATATCAAATATATATAAACGTTGCTAAATTTTTGTGAAATTTGATACAAGCAAACCTGATTTTATAGAGAGGCAGACGCACGAACGCCCTCGCTTTCAAAACACTTGATACGCATTCGACTCAATTTATTCAATGGAAACACAGAAAAAATATCAATTGAGAAACTTTAATGTATCCAATATACATTATGCAATTTTTTTCCGATCAAACGCCATATGAGACTTTATACGTTGCGTTTTTTCATGGCATTTCTGAACAAAAGACGCAGATGCGGACCGAGCCCCCCGAAATTTTTTTGCGTATTTATTTATTATTTTCCATGTTTAAAACGACACGCAAAATGTATCGTTTCAATTCGACGGAAATAATAAAAGTACTGTAGAAGGCCTCAGGTTACATTTGGGGTGTGCCATTCGAAAACCGAAACTGAAACTCGGCGACTTTTGTCCGCTAAAATTTAACTATCGGCGGTCAATGTTTGAAATAGTATTTTATGAGGGATGTAGAATCAAAATTCACAATCTTGCTTTTGCTGTAAATGGAGTATTAACTTGTTTTTTTGTTGTTTAATAAATTAGTTGATGAATCGTGTTGTTGTTTTAATGAATTTTCATGCATCTTCTCTTTGTGATTAATTTATCAGAAAATTTCTTCGTTTATCATCGATATATTTTTTTGTAATTTTTTATCAAACAATTAAAAAAAAACCTAATAATATTGTTCTTGGACAGATTTTTATTCATTCTAGAATTTATTTATTTATTCTAGAAAATCTGAAGAGTTTTCATACTATCAGTTAATCAACGAAACTCTCTTGATTAGAAAATTCTTTGACTTTCTAGAGATTTTTATCAAAGTATTATACTTACTTCCAAGCGATTTAAATTCCTTAAAACTTAACAAAGTTCTTCAAGATTTTAAAAATAACTTTATATAATCTAAAATACCAAAAAACAATACTTACTTATGAACAATATTCTCAAATATTTATTATAAAACTACAAAATTTTCAATTCGGTTTCATGGAAAGGAAAATTTAAACGCCACATGCGCACTTCCTAAAAAATTCTTTGAATCAACAATTGCTAGTTTTAATTCAACACCCCCCACATAGAAAAGCCTCAGTGGGAGTTTTTAGAGAATTTTGTGAATTTCGAAGGCCTGCCCATCGACAAATCAAGGCCTCTAATTTCGCTGATTGCGTACTTACTTTAACGGCGAGCGTTCCGGATTACTCCCGGATTCGTCCGTAAAGACAGCTTACGGCCGTAATACTGACCCTTGCATAATTTTCAGAATAATTAAACAATAAAATAAACCCTTTCCGCATTATTGTTATATCTGAGAATTCCGCAAGATACTGCTGTTTTTCGCCGCACGATTGGCCCGATGAGTTCATCAGCCGGCGCTGAATACTTTTCATTTTTTTATACCCGTACATTACCAATATTTCTATGACACGCGTACTCTCAAAAATATCTTTCAAATAGTCTGAATAAAAAATACGAAAACGTCGATACGACAATATATACTGCGATAAATCAAAATCGATACAGGCCGGGTCTATTAACCGAGTCGTCGGAGCTTAATGAAAAAAGCCCTCCCGAAAACCGAAAGACTTCCACCGGGCCAGAGACAAGCGGGTGGGATTTTTAATTACGGGCCCGTTTCCCAGAAAACTTACCGAACTTCGACAAACGAGATGGGGGAGGGTTTTCAGAGGGTGGAAAAGTTTCGACCGCCGGCCGCCAGTTTGGAAAACCTCCTGAAAGTGTTTATTACACGCGGTTTGGACGCGAAGATGGCTAAAGTGTATTTTATAAATGTGTATCGGATATTGAGTATTTTTAGTGTGACTGGTTAATTATTGAATGGTTTTTAAAAATCATAATAGATAAATATGGATTGTTTGAAATTTTTCTTGTTTATGATACAGTTTTTCATATTAAATATTTTCAGTATAGATTTAAATATATATTAAAAAAATATTCAAAGCTCATTACATAATTTATAGAGAGCCATCTTTGTATTCTATTTGAAACGATTCCACTGCAGATGGTATACTTAAGAGCGATTCTGTAAATAATTGCATCGTAAGTAAAAATCACAATATTGTAGGGATTCAAAAGTTCCGAGGCCCATTTAAAAGTGGAATATGGCCCATATATAAGGAGCTTAACGTCTATGGATGGATCTAAATTTCGGGGCCTTTCAAAGCTTTTCTTAATGGTAAAATTGTGTAGCTTATGCCGCGAAATAAAAAGATAGCGCATATGGTAATGAGCAGATCGCGCTGCAAAAGCTGAAAACGGGTCGGATAGATTACACTTTTAACACAACCCCACAATATTAAATATATGAAGGGTGCTGCATCAAAGCTCACAATTACCACATGATAAACTCAATGAGAAATGCTTACGTTATATGAACTTTTCAGACTTATTTTATGATTTTAATTAAGCTGGATACTTTTTAACTTTATTCAGATTCTTCGTAAATGTACTAAATTTTTTTGAATTAATATTTTTGATAGTATTTTTGATAATATTTAGTAAAGAAAATTGAAATAAAAAATGTTTGCCTATATTATAATAAAACTATTAGTTATCTAATCTAATATACAAAACTTGACCCATATAAACTAAAATGTTTATACATATCTACCTTTAAATCGCTTGAAAATAGTTTTTTTTGTACATTTCTCATTTTTATTGAAATTAATTTTGAACATTCAATTTTTAAAGTTAAATAACAAACATTCTTACTCGCTGAAATTGAAACAATGGCTTTCATTTACTTATTCATTTTTTCAACCCAAATGTATACGTAACTTTTTATACATACATATAAATAATGATAGTTTTGATACAACACTCCTCATATAATACATCCAATGTGTCTTGCATTAGAGACTTAGAGTGTGAGCCAAGCGCAGTATCTACGTACTGACAGAGGGCCGGAGATGGGAGCGTTCGCAAGGCGGATAGAATTTTCGAGAAAAGTTAAAGTTTTCTCGGCAAAATCCGGGAAAAAGCTTTTGATTAAAAATAAGCGCTTGTCTTAAGCCTGGCCTGGTGAACGTTCGCTCATGCACCGTATACGTATATTCTATGTGAGTGTACGTCGATGGCTTCGAGCTTAGGATAAAGAGCGATTAAACTTAAAAGCGAGATCATTATCGAGGGGAGTAAATAATGATTGCGCCTGATTTTGCGCAATTAATACTGCTTAGAGTTGCTTTATACGCTCGCTGAAACTTTTCGATTTAATTAAATCACCGAATTTGCACGAAAGATTAGCGTGCGATAGGCGATGTGTTTGAGAATGTTTCGTGCACTTATTTGCATTAATTTATTTTTTTAATATTAAAAAACCTGAAACCTCTAACCAAACCAACCCGACCACAATTAACATCACTATTACGATCCTGGAAAAACGCAAACATCCCACTTTAGAAAAATCACAAAACAACTACCACGAGACCCCATTAGGGCCGAATGTGGCAAAAGACTACCTTATGGACCCTTCAGGTCCTGCAAGGTCCCCGAGACCCACCGGGAACCCTCCAAGGCCCCGCCAGGGTCCCGGGGGACCGACCCGAATATTTAAAGTGATGCGCTCGGTTTACCATGTCGTGAGCATTATTTCCCTCGTTAAGTTTTCCCCGCGCGACCTCCTTTAACGAGGTAAGCCGTTTGCTTTCCTGCTTGCTTTGGCCTCTTTGCACTAATATTTGTACCGATGAGGTTATATTGTGTGGTGCGTTTATTAAATCATGGCAGTGGGTTGATCGATTCGGCGAAGGAAAGGGTTCGGTGATGTTAAGATATTGAATTGATTTCATTTTTTTAATTAATAAGAATTTTGTTTTATAATTTTTATATTTCAAATTCTATGCGTTATATATAAATTTCAATGTTTTAAATTTTAAATTTAATGTTTTATACTTTAAATTCAACGTTTTACATTTCGAAATCAATTATAGGAATTTATAATATAATATTATTTAGACTTTTGTCATGGTAATCATTGAAATTAATTATTATAAATTATTTTTGATTTGTTGAATTTGAATTATAAAATGTTCGATTCGAAGTATGAAAACTGTATATTTGTTATAAATAAAAATAAAAAATTTCAGTTAAATTTTTTATAATTATGATTTTTTTTACAGAAATTTAAAGCGTATTCAGTATCATTAACCTTATTCTCTTTTCCAAATGAAAACTATTTTCATCCCAAAATTTTTTTAATGAAAACCTCTAATGATATAATACAAAGGAAAAATTAAAATCAAAATCAAATTTCATTTGTCAAATAACTACTGATCTTTGATTACAGCACAATATGTTTATACGAACACACACTGTTTATACACAGTGTGTTCTCGAACGATTTTATAAATACTAGTTAGTTGATGTATATTATGTATAGAAGATTTATTAGAAAATTATTAAGTCCGATATTTCGATATCTTTAACAGTCCGCAAGCGCCATTTTGCAACGGAAAACGTAAATTTCTCGCGTTTTCAGCAATAAAGCGGTTAAGGGTGTACCCGAACCGCGAACACACAAACCAAACCACATTATAATATAAATTCAGAGAACACTTTTTGTACTTCTCACGTCGTCGAATGAATTACTGACCCCAGGTAGATATATACATGAATTCACTAACCGCTCGAGTGGCTGCGCTCGCCTGAAATTATGGTTTTTATACGTGCACTGTGTATACAATGAAATATTTCCCTTTATTCTTTTCACTCAGTGAGCTCTTTCTCTACGTCGGCTAATATAGTTATCCTATTTTTAACAATCGCGAAAGTTACGATTTATACCTTCCGAAGAGCGGACCGATTTATTGATTTCGTCCGATATCGCGTTAAATGCGCAAATTGTGGAAAATTTTCGAATCGAATCGGAAAATTCGATTTCAAATTCTATTTTTATATAATAAGAAACTTTTGATCATTTAATATATATATAGCTTTTGATATATTTTATAATTAAAAGAATTTAATTGAATTTTTTTTTTTTTTTGGATGGTCCATATTTTATTCTGTACGAAAAGATATTTTCCGCTTCGTGTGTTATATTTCCGGAACTACGATACAAAAGTGTATATCAACAGAGCGTTTATTGAACGTGCGACGAATTGCGAATTCGGCATATTCTGCACGATAGTTGCAAAATGCAATATGCAGATGCGGCGCCCGCTGCATGCTGAAAATCACGTGCCAACGTGAAAATGAAAAATTATTCGGTGTATTCATAAACAAAATGAATTTATTAAATGTACCTACTGTTACACGCCTATAGATTAAAATCTTTTTTTCTTACTTTTCTAAGTTTGATGCAAAATTACACCCAATAAATTCAAAGAAATACGATTTTTTTCTCGAGCTTTTTGCATCACTATATTTGAATTATTATATTATAATATTCGAAAATTATTTTTTCAACAATTTTTACCTAAAAATCTTCAAGTCATCTAAAAATATTTACACTCTAACTAATATGATAGTATTTTCCAAATTTCAAAACATCTAACAAAGTATACAACGGTGTACCTTTCAATGTAAAAAAAAATCCCTTCCAAACAACCTTATCCATATTGAACGAATTGCATCTTCCGTATCCTCTCAAAACCTACATAGAACCATCGTTTATTTTCACAAAACATACACAAACATTTCAAAAACACAGCCACACTCAAAACACTAAAAGTATACGAATGCGTCGTATCTCCAAATGGGAAATTTCAAATAAAAACATGCGGTGGAAAAACCGCGGGCCCGTTCCTCGGCCGTCGTCATTTCCTTTTTCCCTCGGCTCGCCAATATTTAAATTGAAATGAGTTTTCTAATGGCTCCTCGAACATTTCCCGGGATATACGCTTTCCGCGAATTTTCCGATAATGCTGTGCTAAACCCCTTTCGTCGACGGCGTACAATCCTGCGTTCCTCACATGTATTGCCTGTACGTTTCGCTGATTCTTTTCGAGTTTTTCCGATGGATGATTGTTAAATTGTATCTGATTTGTAATTATTTATGCTTATTCAGGTTGCAAATTATTTTATTTTTTTATCAATTCACCTCAGTGAGACGTACAAATACTTTTCGAAAATATAATCCAATTAGAGAGACGAGTATGTTGTAATTTCTCAGAAATAAATAATGAAGAATGTTTCTGAAATAAACTGGAAAATAATTTATCCATTAGTTATAATATTCCGTTACTTCTATCCAGAAATATACGATTGCATTAGTTTATCTTTTACTCAATAAAGCTGTATTCATGAAGCATTTCAAAATTTATATTATTTTGTAATAGCTACTGTGCACTAACTAAATTCTAAAAGTAGATAAATTTGAATTAATTAAAAAGACCGCTCTTAGCTCGCAAATTCGCAAGTTTCCCACCACAAATTAATTGTTCTTCGCGTTGTCAACTAACTTGAAATTTTCAACATATTTTAGTAACATTAAATACCCATATTTAAGTTTTCTTCAACTCAATACACTATTTTTATTTATTTTTTTGAGACTTGCCTACTTTTGTGATCACACTTGAAAGTTTTTCCGTTCAACTAAAAGTTTTCTATACTCGCAACATCTTCAGGTATTTTCTAAGAACTCACAATGGAAGTATATCGACCAGCTAAGACCATTATAATGTCCTAAAGTCTTATTTCAGCCATATTTTTTCACAGAAAACTGACAATTTTTTCGAAAAAATAAGTAGCATTTCTCAATTATCGATTGTCGCGATGAAAAAGCTCCTAGAATTTTAATGAAACAGTCTTTTGAAGGCTTCGATTGCTATGGGGAGTGAGATTTCCATGAACGTTTGTTTTGTTGTTTGATAATTTTGTTCTCGTATGATAATTAATAAAGACGGTTCAAATAAACATTTCTGACAATGAGCAGCAGAAGCGAAGTTTCACCATTAAGTAAACATAAATTACGACCGTTAATGGAAAAGTAAAAGTTGCTCTCGGCGAGTTTGCCGCTTTGATTGCCCAAAATATTCAAAGACGTATTTTGTTTCTATAATTTTCTCCGAGAACGAATACAACAATAAGACACAAATGTATACTTTGCTTAATTTGACCTATCAGAACTTTCGATGTATGAACGATAATGTCTTCAAAAACCAATAATTCTTAGATCGTTAAGAATATAACGTAAAATTTCTTTATATACAAAAACAAAAATATTACAAACATCTCTCCATTTCTTATATAAATATTTCGTATTGTGTATAAAATTTTATGGAAATTACAATCTTATCGTTAATTAATACCTACAAAAGACAACACAGTTTTGTGTCGTTAGGAAAGTTTCCTTCATTAATCGAGCGAAAATTTTTCACCTAAAATCGCGTTTTCATGATGGCCACCAGCTGGTATTGTGTCACCGGTCGTGTAAATGCAAGCTAACGCCATCGTTTTCCGATAAAGATGTCATAAATATCGCATTAGTGCCTTCTGTTCTTCGAGATGTGCCATTGAGGAGTCTCGAATACTCTCTTGAAGGGATGAGAGAAGGAAACCCTGTCACGTCGTATTACCTTCCCGTCCATTATGCCCAAAAATGTATACACATAATTCTATATATAATTCTATGAACATGCATATTTACATCTACATAGATAAAAATGAATGAATGTATGTGTGTGTTTTAGCTATGCATCCCTTTATCGCTTATTTGATCACAATAAAATTTTGTAAATATGTTTACTGTGCATTAAAAAAAGTTTCTATATCATCAAAATTATTTTACAATTCGATATAACGCTATTTTAATACGAAAAGCAACCCCGGGTACAATCCGTTAGTTTTTAATTTAAAAATATATTTTTTCGTCATTTTTATAAAAAAAAAAACCTCTTTTGTACTTATATTATACTTTAATATAAAAAAGTCAAACTTAGCTGCGCATTGAAAAAATTAGATTGTGCCTTAAAAATGAATTACTTGTGCATTAGACAAATATGCGGTTTGCACTATTTCTGGTGTAAAGAATCTCGTATTGAGTATTATTTTATTCATAGTGTGCAATAAAACAAAAATTTGTGCAGTACAAAGTAAGCATTAAAAATATATGAAATGTGCAAATAGAATGAATTTTTTTTTTGCATTAAAATGACAAATATTATGACGTTGTCAGAGTAAAGTTAATACCTACAAGCAAAACAATACAACTATCAACCACATTTTTACAATTTAGCCCATTTTTTATCAATGTTGATTTTATTTGAATTCGGTTTATTGCGAATCGATTATATTACGAAAGTTGTGAATAATGGTCATGCTGTTGACATTTTGCCCTGTTTGTTCGCACATTATTTTATAATGCACACTCATTTTATTTAATGCACGTGTAACTTTTTTACATAAAAAAATATAATAACCATGGCATCATCTAATTTTATTAGAACCTAAGATCTTATATAAAAAATAACTGAATTTTACCAGAAATTTCGTTCGCTAAAATGTAGATTCGATTCCGTGCGGAAAGGCGATCAATTAATTTCGTAAAATTTCCGCATTATTATCGAGGTCCGGGTGTGCAAAAATCGAGCTCTCTTTCCTAATCCGGCTTCCGCTCGTTCCGTTTAATTACAATCTAATTAGTGAGTAATTTTTATTCGGAGCGCGCTGTTATTAAATAATTGGTCTTGTAACTTTAATGTTTTCCAGTTTTCATTACCGTTACGACTTCGGTAATTGGAGTTGTTCGCGGCGGAAAGAGCGAAAGCGGAAAATTCCACACTAAGGACATGTGGTACGGAGAATTCCGCTTTTTATCAACTCCAATTACAAAATTATATATCGCGCACAAGACCCGAACACACCACGCCGATCCGCCATAGAAATGACACTATTGTCATGCACCGCAGCCTTCGGAGATAGGGCCCCATGGACGTGGGGGTCAAAGGGTCCGGAGTCGGATCGAAACGTCATTGTATGGGGTCCCGAACGTGGCGACCGCAAGGAATTGTGCGGGACTCCGCTAATTAATTATCGACCCGTGATTGGATTGTAGCCTGCGGTCCTGGCATAGCCTGGCCATGTTCGACAACCGACCCCCAGAACTAATGGTTTCTATCGAATAACGAGACGAAGATCTGGGCGGGTTTCAGGGGTGTTTTTTTGATGGGTTTCGATGATTAGATTGGTCGTTGTTTGTGTTGTTCGGAGATAATTTGATTTCGGTCCTAAGCGTGCAGTTAATAATAGTAAAAAACGCTTTATTTTATTTTTAAACTCATTTATGATATCCCCTATATATAATAGTGGATTTGTGTATCTGTTCGTTCAGATGACGCTCGCAATTTTTTTTAATTATTTTTTTATGATGATGATGATGATGATGATGAACAAATGAACTGGTTTTTTTGGTAGCATTGGGTAGCCTCTACCTCTGGCTTCGCCTATATGTCACAAACAAATAACAAATGAACTATTTTGATTTTATTAA
>JAOXNN020000088.1:4776102-4791666 GCA_028571205.2 Hydropsyche betteni | reverse complement strand
ACATTTCGAGTTCACACAATCGGGTTTTCACATTTTATCGCTTTCCGTTTCTTAACAAAACCACAGCCGATGTTATTTACATCGGGCCTATATAATAGTATATTTTATATTATCTGTTAAAAAATTTGATCTAAGTTTTCGATGAATACGTGTCGTTTGTAAATATTTTGACTGTCGCGTAATAAGAATTGATTTATTTAAGTATAAAATATTTACGTTGACGTTTTATAGATTTAATTACTATTTGCTGACCATTGCTGGAACCTGACGAATTTTGCTTTGATTTTCGTTGCTGGTTAAAAATAACGGTACTGTGCGCCTGATGGGTTCAAAGCGTACAACTTTTCCAATTAATTTTCGCACGATGCTGAACCGGAAAAGCGCACGCGGCATTAACACACATATTCCGAATATAATTTTTCAACACGACCAAACTTTGCAAGCCATTATAATTCTTTCAAAAAACATGCGATGCGACTTACATCGTCCACAACGTCATATCGAACCTTCTGAAAAGTCTGGGCGAATAATTAAGCGGGCCAACGCTTTTAAAAGTGGCTCAGAATTAAGCGATATTTTCCAGAGGTTTTAAATGAAATCGGATCCCACTAACCTCGGTGAAATCTAGCGCGTTCTAATACAACTTTCATAATAACTAAACTTTGGATTAAAACTCACTCGGCTATGAGAGCGGCGATTACCGTGTAATGATCGCATCGCCACTACGATGGCAAGGGTCACTTCTATTAGACGAAATCGACTTTATCTCATCGGCCAAAGTTTGATTGATAATTTCTAGGATAATCGCAGTAATGGCTAATGTGTTTCGGAGCGGGTTTTTGTGCTCGAATAGTGTGAAAATGGAATTTAATGAGTGCCCGGGCATTATAAAAGCCGGTGCAATTACTTCGGTTTTATGGGCTCATGTGAAGCTCACAATGTGTGTATAAGGGAAACTTTTCACTCCATCAGCATCAATAAAACCTCAACGGTGTCGAACTACAACGTAAACTATGCAACTATTCAAAAATTATGAGTGTTTATTTTTCAGGTGTGTTTCACATCGTAATTTTAAAAGGTAATAAAATGCGTTGGAATTTTTCATGTGATATAATATTTTTTGAATTTTTACATTTATTTATCAGTGGTTCGCAATTTTATGAAGAAAACCTTTGATGTTTTTTTCCCACTTATTTCTATTTAAAACAACTTCCATTGATTTACTCTACTCGTCTTTTAATTCAAATATAATATTTTATATTCTGAATCTTCGATATATAAATTAATATAAGATTTCCATATAATTATCGAAAATGTTTATAAAGACGAGAAAAACACATAAAACGGGTACAAAAAATATACATTTTGTAATAATGACTACATATTTACTGTATTAACAACTTTATATATTATACATTATAATAAAACTATTGAACTATATTATTTGATAAATTATATAATTAATCTATTTTAAAGATTCTTTCATAAGATACCAACCTCAATCACCATTCAAAAAATAATTCCGAACAACCTTAATGCACCGTCACTGCAGATACAACATCGCACACAGTTGCAAACGTACACTATAACACAATAATCCACACATATATACTATATAAATATGGATATACGACATCGACCACCGAGCTCATAACGCAGGACAAAAGCCCCGCAGGAGCTGTATTATGCAATCGACAGCTTTGATGTGAAATTATGTCTTTGGCTTAGCTCTAGTCCCGATAGCGCCGCGTTCCATTACCGCACCGTTGTATAAAGCGCGTCTACACCGCGCCGCGAGAATATGTGCGAGGTTCGCTATGTTAATGTGTGTCTGTTTGTTTGTTTCGTCGTTTGTTTGTTTGTTTGTTTGCGTCGAAAGGATAAACGGTGTCTAGCCGTTATGTTGGCCCGCCTGTGTCAATCCGCGTGCAGTTAACCCCGATTTTGGGATCGGTTTGTTGTGGTATTGATTTGATTTTAGAATGGATTGAAAGCAGTGGGAAGGCTTTAGTGTTTGCGTTTGCTAATATCGTTCCTGTTTTCATAGGTTATATTCAATTTCTTAATTAGCAAACATAATACGCGCAGCGTAATGGTGACTTGGTGTTGTTGGTTCATTGATAATATTTTATTTGGAAATTAATGTTTTGTTATGCTGAGAATTATTACTTTCTTATTATTAGATAGTTCTTTTAACTATCATAGAGTAGGGTGCATGTAACAGGCGGGATAGTAGGCTTCCCCTTCGATATCATGTTAAAGTACTTATTTCTTTCTTCAAAATTAACAATATAGAAAAAGTTAAATTTAGCATAGGATTATAGCTGTATGTTATAATTTTAAGTTGAGATTATTCTGTCAAAAAAATCTGTAATTAAAAAAAAATTATCGTTACTGAAAATTAAATGTAAAATATTATTTTAACTGAACTGATACAAATATTATATCAAAGTTTTCTGGCTGAATGAACCTAATTGGAATCAGTATTTTTAATAACAAATGAATATTTGAAAATTAATGTATTTACATTTTGATTGGTATTCGCACAAAAATCCGATTCAATTAAAATCAGTAACAAAATGCGTTCATCCATTTAGTCCTGACCTACGCTTTCGTGCTATCGATTAATTTCCCTCATGTGAAAAGCTCGAGTCTCGCGTGCGAGCATTTTCGGAGTACGCTTTTCCGCACACAAACAAACGCACACCGAAACCTACAAGCAATTCATACATAATATCTCAAAAATGGGATGCGGAGGGGAGTTTTCCTTCCATTTTCCTGTGAGAAAATTCTGCACGTCTCGCTCTGAAGTGGAGCGCGGGGAAATATTGTCTAAATAGGATTTCATGCGATATTGCCCCCGCGGATTTCACGAAACAGTACATTCTGTTTACGTCAAAAATGTCGCAGAGCTTTCTTTCACCAGAGCGTATGTTTTGCGCCCGTTGAAAACTTGAAAAATTGCCCTGAATACAATTTCAGTAGGGGAAAACTCGAATCGAAACGCTTTTGAGCAAGAAGAAAAAGCAAATTTTTATTTTTATTTGTTAAAACAATTCATTGATTCAACTTATCGATGAATATTTAATTAGCTTTCTAACACGTGCAACAACATGAGCTTTCGTTAGTTCGAAACATTTTACGATTGTTTTGTAATACGTTTGAAACTTTTGCGCATTCGAAAACGTTCCAGTTAGCTTTGTTATTGTTATTGTATGGCCGTATCGGTTCAGAATGTTCAATTTGTATACAAATCTACCATATTTCAAGTGTATTTAGTCGACATCAATTCCTAAATTCGGGTTCAACGATAAAATAGCGACCAGCAATTATACATTCTATGCATTCTAGATGGCACTTAAAGGCTTAAATCGCGCTTTATATAGTTTGGGCAAACCGCTTTCGAAACACTTGATATAAAATTATTATGTTTCGTATCAAATCCACTAAATTATATTTGATGTAATTTCTAGATATTTAGACGATATTGATTCGTTTTAATTACTGGGCACTTTTATAAACTAAGTATTCAAATAACTCAATAGTCAAAAGTTTTATATAAATTTAAATGAAAATTATATCACGTAGCCGGCTATTTATTTTAAAAATGACATAGGTATGTTACTTAAATCTCATGCAATTCATTATAAAAAAATAATAATCGTATCTAAAAAACACAATAGCGATTTTTATGACGTATAATATCAAAAGACTATAAAAATTAATTAGTCTCAGCACAAAATAATAATAGATAACCGAAAAATTTCTATTGTCGATATTATTTGGTTTCATTTCAATTGTTATTGAATAATGTTGATTGTAAGATATTTAAAGCGTGACAAAACGTGATTTGAAAACTTTTATCACAATAGAAAAACGATTTTTTTTTTACTTTTGAAAAAAAATCGATTAGTATTTCATTATAAACGAACAAAAAACCATACAATCTTTCACGGTCAGTGACTAGTGAATCTTACAAATACATATATATAATAATTTTCCACCTAAAAACGAAAAAAAAAAAACATTAATCGTCACAAAGTGAAAACATCAAAAACACACGACAACAACCGAAATAAAAATCTCATTCACATCAACCGAAACAAATTAAATAATCAAACACTTCGCGACACGTATACAACCGAAAATTTACACATTTTTCCGTTGTACGTTTATTTGTTGTGTTGCGTTAAGCACACAAACGGGCTCCGATTGAAAGCTTCGCGGTTATAAATGAAATGTCACCGTCAAGCGTACGTGTGTGCGCCCCGACGGGGGCCCCGGGGGGCGGAGCGCCCCGTGGGGGGCGCGGGAAGATGAAAGCCTCCCGCAGAATAACGTTTGACAGCGATTGGAAATTGGAAATCGTAACACGGGCGTGTACACCTGGCGGAAAGTCAAGACTTTTCGCTTATAATAATGTGTGTGTGTGTGTGTTTTTTTGTGAATATGTGTATTGAATGATTTTTGTATTTCCGATTAATCGGTCGTGCTGTAATAATAAATTTTAAAAAATAGTATTTTTCTGGAAATTGAAATGTATATTTTTCGTTTTGATGAATGTTTAATTTGAGTTTATAAATATTTGTATTTTTTGATAGTTGAAAAGTTTCAGTGTTTTATTACTGAATTATTTTAAACAATTTGTTTTGTGAAAAGAAGTCTGCCACAAATTTAATTTAATATGAAAAGTCGCATTGCGAAGTTGAGTTGTGATAACTTTTTTGTATTTTATAAAAATTTGGAATAGTTTTTTTTTTAAATCGTTTCACGATTCCCTATAGAAATTTTAACAAGAACTCACCGTTATACAGAATCGATTTGGTTCATTTTTTTTGGAAATTTCTATTTCGTCGTTTAAATATTCACTTTTCAACAATAGACAATATCACTCGAAAACACGACTGAGCCTCAATTTAAATCTAAACTTTTCTTCACAAAATAAACAAAATGTCTCTCCAATATTCCATATATTATTTTGACGACAAAGTGATCTTTATGCTGTAAAAATTCTTTCAACATTCTTGTTCAATTCGTTTCATTCACAAACGTCTCAACTTTACAATGCCCAAGCTCAAAACTTATTTTCTCTAGCGTCTCGGCAAACATGTACATATTATTTGTTTCTTTTATCATATTTTTAAGAATATTTTAAAGATTTTTTCTGACATAAAAATAGTAATTTATGATCCTTTATATGTTATATTATATAATAACACCCGTTCTATTCCTTTCGTTTTCCCTGTCAATTTCACATGGCGTATGTCCAACATCGGACCCTTCGACCTCTCCCTTTCATAACACACAACATAGTATAATATTATAGCGAAACTGCAAACAATCGAAATCACGATAAACCTCCTGAAAAAAATATCGTTTATATAAACATATTGGCAAATATGTGATCGATCCGAATTCAAACATCGGTGACTTTGACAGTTTGACGTCTCACTTGACACTTGTCAGTTGCGATTTGCACTTGTATGCTTCAAAACTATTTCAACACGATTTATCCTATTAAAAATCAACAAATTGAATATAAAATGATAATTGGTACTTTTTGCTATAATGGAATGCTTTATAATAGATAAAATTTCAGTGACAAACAATTTCACGTATACTGCGCAAAGTTGAAAGTTCCAAAAGATCGGCTTAATCGATTTCGTTCTGAATAAAACATTACATTTCGGAATAGTTTTCAGGAGTCGGTGCAAAGTTGCATTTCGCTACTGCTTCGAAGCTTACCGGTTCCGTGACTGACTTTTGTCCGTTGTAGACCAGATAAAAGATTAACACGCGAAACGATGATATTTGTGTTTTTCTTTCTTTCGCCGCGAACGTATATCTACATTATTACTTAGATAAACTTTTTACTTTTACCTCACCAACCTCGATACGTTATGTATTATACATTTTTTCACGAAGCCGTTATCGCAAATCTCACGTAAATAATGGTGCCATTAGTGAAAATCTAATTAAATAAGCTCAAATGGAATACGAGCCACTGTTTCAATACACAATGAAATAAAACGACCATTAAAAAATATCTCTGTAACCGAGAATGACGTATGCTACGATTTTTGTATTCAACTTTTCTTTGACTGCCCATGAATAAGTGGCATAATTAACATTCAATGCTAAAATTTCATTTCGTATTTTTCGTAATTTTAAGTATTATACATATATGATAAGTATTTATAATTTTAATTTAAAAATGGTCACAAATCATGTTTTAGAATATTGAAATAGACGAAAAATTATGATTTCAAATTTTTTTTTTAAATTAAATTAAAAAAAGTATTAATCGAAAACTTGAAAATCGTACATAAATAAGGGCGTGAACGTCATTTTTAAATTTTTTGAGATATGACAGTTTTTAAGAAGAAATTCCTATAGTGCCACATACAACTGATACAAGTTCGTTGTTGATACATTAAAAACCGATTTTGAAGACTTGAGCCACATTTTGAAACATAGGCGTATAACGTGTTTCTAGCATAAAACTGATTTTGGATTTTTTGTCATTTACTCTAGTATTCATTTTAAATCACATTCAATCCAACACATACACAATTGCTTTTAAGACCCCGCACAAAACTGATTTACTTATAAACCAACAAATTCCAAACGAAACACACACACACACACCAACATAAATATTTAATAAAGATTTTTGTGTGTGTCCAATAAATAGTTCGCCCCGCTGGAAAAGCGGCCGAGACATGAAAGTGTGTAAATATTTACGCGGATACGAGAAAATAAACGCTATTAAAAATGAATTTATCGCCCTGCAGAGAGGGGCGCGACGCGGGTCCTCGTCCGCCATAAATTTCGATCTCCGACGGTGGTAATTTTTCTTTTTCGCACTTACCCCGGGTCATCCGGGGGATGTTTATGATGGCTTGACCTCCCGCGGAAAAGTCTTTTGTTGCGGTAACTTACGGCACGCAATAACGCGCGGCGTTCGACGCAGCCGTCGATGAGGCCGTTCGTTTCTTGGCGTTCGTGGTTTATGTTGTCGTGTTGTTGTGGGTGTTACGGTCGAAGTGTGTTGTTAGTTAATGTATATTTTGTGTGAAGTTTTAGTTAAAGTGTATTTAAATACAAATTGTCTAGTTGTGGTATGTTTCGACGGACGAAAATACAGTTTGACTGGTGCTCAGTAGTTAAAGTGTATTTATTTTCAACTTGACTGATGAGTTTTGACAGTTCAGATGTTTGAAAAGAATGTTTGTGTTAAACCAGATGCGTATTTTATTTTTATATTTGATTATTAAAAAAAAATTAATAATAGAATAATCTCAACGAGGTATTGATCACAAAAACGTAAGTTTCGAGTCCGTATTAATGGACAAGTAATATTTTTATGGCATTGTAATCATATTGCCAATTTATCACAATGTTAATAATATTACTTTATCGAAAAACAGTTTAAAATTCAAAAACTTTTAAAAAAACTACTGAAATTATACTCAATTACTTGATGTAACTAACTCGACTCAACAATATTTATCGTTTTTTTGTATTTCGCCAGTGGCAACACTGGCTTATTAGTTGACATTAAAATACACATTGTCTGACTCTGACCAGTTGCATCATATTTCCATTGTATTAGACAAAATAACTACGTGGGTTAATAGACAAAATATGTTTTAACTAGTCAAACTATATTTTAACTTAGAAGTACACTTCGACTGAAACATGGATATTAAATTTGGGAGCATCAATAAATTAATGGGTTGATAATCTTTTGATCGCGGATTTGGGTTAGCGCGATGATGTTGAGTTTAATTTGTCAGATCATAAGATAATAATAATAATAATAAGCTGCTCATGAATTTTGTCCGAAATAGCTTAAATGATGATATGACATGACATATGACATGGAAGTTTTAATTTTAATAGTTTCAAGTATAAGGTGAAAGGAAAAGTTTGTAAATAAAATTTTGACTGTATGAAAAAAATCACATTAACAGATCTACAAAGATTTTTAAAATATGCACTTTAATGCTAAATATAATATAATATTAATTAAGCAATAATAAAATCCAACAATTTAACTATATAAAAATTATTGAAAAATTAATCAGAATCATATTCATTCTGCACTGACTGGGGATGTCAGATTTGCCGAAAATTTAATTTATTTTCCCAAAAAATGACATTTTTTCAAAAAAAATCTGCATTTACAAAAACCGTTTTTTTTTCTTCAAAAATTCCAAAAAATATTTTCTAATGACATCCCTGGCACAGACACATGACGCTAATAATCATACAAAATACTAAAATTTTTCCTATCTTCTGAAAAAATCAACAACATAAATCGAACACCACGATAAGCATAATCATATATGCAAAACACAAACACACGCACACTCCCAATATAACAACAGAAACGACCCACCCACACACCCAACACACAACCTCACCCCGAACCAACAAAAGATCCATCACAAACACCGAACGCCAACTCCGTCCAAATTCAAACTCCACCGCCCAAATCACAACACCGTATCGACAACCGCCGCGATCATCATCCGACTTACCACGAAGCGCATTCGGGCGCCCCAACCGACGGGTCTCGTTGGCAATTTCACGGGTGACCCTCCACTTCGCGCACTGCATCCGAAAGCACGACAGCACGTGACGACACACGACCTCTTGTTACCGACACGTGCTGCGCCCACCGACCCCTTGTTACCATTCGTCTCGCCCAAATCCCCGTGCCGGCCCTGCGCACGGACGGACGCGGAGATTGGGAGGAATTTTTGAGGGTTGTGTGTAAGTTTTATTTTTTTTTTTTTTTTAATTGATGCGTTTTTTTATTGGATAATGTTTTTTGTTCGTATATAATGTAGTTTTCATGCTCATACTATCATCATTAGAATGTTTTTGAATGCTGCTGGAAATTCAAGTGTTTTTTTTTTATCATAGGATGCGGTGAAAAAAATATTGCTCTCAATGAGTTGAATGCTGAAAATCATCCTTACAAAATAATTTTATTATATAAAGAGCAGTGGTATGCATTATACGTATGGGTGTGTGTGTATGCAGTGGTGGATTTACTTCGCTAGGGGCTCAAGGCGTTAAAATTTTTATAGTTTATTATCGATATAGTCATTTTCATAAAATTAAGGCCTTTTTTTTCAGAAAGTGATTCAATTCTCATATATATTGGAGTAGTGTAAAAAATTATTATAATTCTTCAAAATAGTTTTTGAATATGCTGGTCCTTTCTAATCTAAGACCCTAGGCTAGAGCCTCCACCGTCTATAAGTAAATCCGCCACTGTGTATATAGAATAGCGTATAATTTAATTAATTAGAAAATTCATAGATTTTCTATCACATTATATCATCATCATCATCATTACTGACCGTAAAACATCCTCTATAGAACAAGGTCTTATAAACTAATATTGAATCGTAATATAATATAAATAAATTTCAAACTTCAACACTTTTGACAAACTTTATTCTCCAATAATATTCAACGATTCGATCAATTTTTTTCAAATCATTAACTTTTTTTACACAAAATTCCTTCATTTCAGAAACCACCACCCATCTACACAACAAAACAACATTTTCTTTCGAATACATCTTCCGATCGCATTATACACATGCCGCTCACCTCCAACAACAAACGAATTCAAATACATCCGACAAGACACGCTCGAATCGGACACAACAAGAAAACTGCCGTCTCTTTATCCTCGAACGGCAAATTCCCATAATTACCCGACCGATCACGTGATCGAATTAAGCACATCGCACACTTCGCAAAACTCGAGCGGCGAACAAACACCGGTCCGAAGTGAGTCGTCGTCCCACCCACAAACCACCCCCAAAACGATGGCCAAGTCTCGAAATCGTTGCCAAAGACAATTTAACACCGCGATACATTTTCCACAGTGCCGGGGAGAAGGAATTTAATTCGCCCGCCGATCCGGAGGAAATCTCTGCAGCCGGAGCGCATCGGCTCGTGCTTTTTTGCCGTTTCTACTTTTTGGACTTTTTATTTTTTCGTGCCTTCCGGCTCGTTCCTTTTTCGAGTTGGTATCTAATTAGAAAAGCGACGTCCTTAGTATTCCGGGCGCGGTTCGGTATCGTATCCGGAAAAGTGGACGTGAATTTCGTGCGGGTTGCGATTTTGAGAAATGTTAATCAAATCCCAGATCAACTGGAGTACGCTAAAGAAGATAATTGCGATTAAGTTTCCGCTGTATAATTATAACGTGGTTTCGTTCGATGAATCTACGTGTATTATATGTATTTTTTGTATGAATCGTAATGAAATTATAATAGTTCATTCGATTTAGTTTAGTAATATATATTCGTATAAACAAAATGTAGTATTTATATTATAGATGAAAATTGTAAATTTTTATTTTGAAAAAATAAAAATTATTGTATAAAAGCAATATAGAGCTTCTTTACGATGAAAAACAATGTATGTTAAAGAAAATTTTCTTATTAAAATGTTTTTTCTAAAAAAAAGTCGTTTCGAAACATTCGTCCGCAATTGTACTGAAAAAAAAATTTATATACCTTTTCAGCCTTTTTTAACAATCAAAAACTTTCGAATTTAAATACAATAATTTCAATAAGGTTTCCACAATTTGTTTTTAAGAAAGTTTCGTTTAAAAGACTGAAATTTTGAACGGATTACTTAACATTTATATACATTTTCTTCGTCCGAACAAAAACCTCAAAATTCAAAAGATAAATGGATTTCGGTGTATGTACATAATTATTCGGAATGCTGTCGATATCGTTATCTGCGACTTTTCTTTGCGATTTCCATTAAAAAAATTCGTCTGCCGAATAATTGAGACGTCATTCAACTGTGGCCATTTTGTCAAAAGATATCCAACGGAACGACCAGAAAAGATCGAGATACAATTCGCGACCAGCGAGGGGAACCGAAATGTATAAAGCTCAGTATATCCTTATAAATATAAAATAAAATATAAAAAAGCAATACGAGGGGTGACTCTGAAATTAAAACAAAGAGAGTGGAAGAAGACGAATCTCGCAACGGGATAGGAAACGCAATTTTTAAAGAGTCCTTTGTGTGCGTGCTTAGAAGACTTTTTTCTTCGGTTAGGGGAACGAGACAAAGTGGATTCTGTTGCGGGCTTTCGAGATTAATGACGCGGACTATTGCATCGATCCTTAATAATTTTGGTGTTATTATTTTTTTATATAATTAAAATGCACGTTTAAGAAGTGAAGAAGTAAAAGTGTTCTTTTGTATCATTTTTCAAAGGTAAATTCAGCTTGATTACATACTTTAATAATAATAACTAGTATAAAGTTATGATTTTAAAATTTTCCAAACATTTCGAACAAAGAAAACTTAATTAACACAATTTATTATATTTCTACATACAATAATAGACACAATACCTGCATGATATACACAAAACGTTGCATACACGATAATCTTGGCTTTTTTACGGCGAACGGAGCGAGACTTGAAATAAAAAAATGCAACAACGAGAAGGAAATGTAACTATGACATTTCGGTATGAAAGTTATGTCGCATAGGAAGCAATATTTAACCGAGTAACGGAAACTCGCCTGTATTTTGAACTACACATATAATAATGACCTGAATATAGTCTTCGGTGCATGCATCGTGCAAAAAAGTATGCAAAATGCATCGTTCCACAAAATTTGCATGAATGAATCAACTGTGAAATTTAATTATACAAAAAATTAAACAGTGTCACTTCACTCGAACGAAATAATAAAACGGTGTAAAAATTTTATAGGACTCTTAATCGTTAAACGCTCCTTTTTATGAAAGCTGAAGCAATTTTTTCTCATTTTGTAATTCACAATATTCGCATTGAGATCCGTTAATTAAAATTTGCGGTTTTTCATCTGAACTAATACAAAAATAAAATAAACACAACGTTAACACGCCAACGCCATACAAAACAGTGACGCCGAACATTTTTTCGCGTGGAAACGCCAGATTTATATTCGGCGCTTCGAACCATTTAAAAAATGAAACGAAACTGTTTCGTCGCTCTTTTTCCATTTTTTCTCGCGTTTCTATATCGTTCTATATCAATTTAGCGCGAAAACTACGCCCCGCGCGAAAATTCGGGGTTCTAACCTTCGCCGTATCACCATCAGTCACCGCCGAGTGTTTCAACCGAATTATTTGTCTTTTTTCAACAGCCTTCGCTGTAGTTTTTCCCTTTATTTTTTCCATTTTATTTAGGGTTGAACTGACACGTAAAGTGCCGTCAGTGAACGCCACACATAAGCTGCGAAAGAGACTGTAATTCAATTCGTACGAATGGAGTTCATCTGAAACGATCAAAAAAATATACATCGTACGTAGTTTGAAAATGCAAATAAAAGCGGACTTACGATGCGTTCCGGATCAAAGTTCGAAGCTTTTGGCATTTTTTTTTTCCGAGGGTTATTTTATTTTATTTTAAACCTTAGTCCGCTTCTGTCGTTCCGTTTTATTTTTCCGGTAACGTGGATCTGTGTGTTTTTCTCCTTACGTGTTCGATGGCATCGAATCAAATTTCGTCTGAGAGTTTATTTAGGCAGATTTATTCGGTACAACGCTTCGGTTCGTCGTTGCCGTCGTTTCAGACTTTTGCTGATGAGACTGCTCTCCAGCTATTTTACATGTGTTCCTTTAGCGTATTATGTATTCACAAATAATGAATTAAAATTCACCATTTAATCACAGAACGAAATTTTTTAAGAAATATCTACGACCTATACAACAAATTTCCGTCTCAGTGTCGCAATTCTGTACATAAGAAGCACGTTTTTCGTGCATCAGAATACTGATCAAAAATTAGCAACGACCGACAACAAAATCAGCATAAGCAGGAAGTTGTATATAAGTGTACGTGCGCCAAATAAAAGGTGGGTCGTAACTGCGAAACCGATAGCAGTGCATGTTTATGCTTCGCGCCTTTTAAATAAACTCTTTTATATTTTGTTATCTGCGTTCCCCAGTGCATAAAACTGAATAAAAATCTGTTTTTTTTTTTTTTTAAGGGTATTATATTTTTAAAAAATAATGGGAAATCCAGTAAATGTTAGATTGAATTGTAATTGTATTCAATCAATACTTGTATTTGTAATCAATATTTATTTTTAATTGAAAATAAAAAAAAAAATTATTCAAATGTATATAAAAACATTTTGGTTTTTGAATTTAATTTAATTTTTTCTCAACCGGTCAAATCCTTTTTCCGATGAATTATAAAAATCGTTGGTATTAACTTCACATGAATTCCAATTTCGATCGCATCTTTATTGAACGAAATGACTTTTAGAAAACTTTCTCTATTTTTTTTCTACTTGCATATAAGTAAAGAGCTCCGTTCGAATCGGGGCGTCCGTTGTCGCCGGCTAAAGCGCGCCAGGATGAAACGGATATAAATGGATATAAATTGAAATTGGTACAAGAAAATAGACGTGTCTCGGTCTGCCAGACGCCTTTTTCGCAGACGGATATAGAATCGCGCCAAATTAAATTTAAACCTTACTTCCCTCGCGTCTAATCTAATAGTGCCGCCTTGAAACGGGCGCAACATCAATTTCGATTTCGAAAACCCTAAAAATTACATGAAATCAATCCAAATAGCACATCTTTTAATTTTTCGTAATCATATTAAATTATTTTAACCAATCAAACAAAATAATATAACCAGTATAAATAATAAATACAACACTATACGAATGATTTCGATCAAATTTTGATATTGATTCAATTTATATTATTTTTTTTATATAATACGTTTCATCTTATTCAAATCACATACTAGAATCAATATGCAATTTTCACCGGAGTCATTCACGCATGCAATTTGCACAGGCAAATGCGGCGTGCAGTATTCAAGCTGCACTGAGCTTCGGTCTTTGTTGAAATAATTACAAATTTTAAGTGGTTCTCATGTGTGTTTGCTATGTTTATATAGTATATTTGTGCGATTGTACGTCTCGTAGAGCCTCTCGTGAGCCTCGCGCAAATTGAATTCATCTGAACTAAGCCCCTATTGAGATTTAAACGGCACACCGGATCTGCTGACGCCGCTTCTTACTAACTTAATTTATTGCCACACACATGCACGTATTATATATAATATTATATAATAATCTATTATACTATCGATATCTATATATATGAAAAAATGGATGTTTGTATATTAATTAGACGTCGTTTCACTCCAACACCGTTCGACCGATCATTATGAAAATTGGCATGTATATGTATTTTTTTATTGAGAAAGATTTTATATCGTTAAAACAACAAAAAAATTCAGTACGAAGAATCAAACATGTGTTGTTTGTTAAATTTAGTTGCCTCGGTTACGCAATTCATAGAATCATATCAATCTGTTATATAATAATACAGACGTGCAGGACAACGTCTGCGCATGCTCAGCTAGTTAATATTATAATTTTTTACTAAAAGATGACACATATTTGACGCAACAATCTATTTGGATGAAATTATATTTTGAGACTACAATCATAAAATTTTTACAAAATTTTAAGCATAATTTTTTTTATAATTTGTAAAAATGTATTTCAATATATCTTGTCGTATTATAAACCTTGAATAAAATTTATCAACATTATTTTATTGGTAGTGATAAAAAAACAAGTTATCTCGTATAATTAAACGTTCATTTGTTCTGTCAATTATCAATGACAGAACAATTAACAAAACACCATACAGCAAATAGATTTATTATAATCTTTTAATCTTCTTATAAATTAATTTCACACAAATTTATCAACAATAAAAAAATTCAAAATTTTCAAAGTATTTTTAGTAGTAAATTGATAATTTTCAGCATACTAGAACTATAATGCAGTCTCTATTTGATCTGAGGCTGGATCACATCGAACCTCAACAATTTTGTTAACATCGACACTATTTGTGGCATCAACTTAAAGGTACCGGGAAATCCTTCGACATTTTTCGCATCATAATGAATAGCAACATCTTGGCAAACGAATGTAAGTATTTGCAAAAGATCATATATTTTGTAATTTCGGAGGATTTCAAAACACAAATAGCCTATAAAAGGAGAGCCCTGTTGAGACATAAAAGACACATGCCCTGCAACAGTAAGATTAATGTATTAAAAAACCGTGTCATTTAAATATTTTTGATCTAAATAATATGTTCAAAATAAATAATACCTTCAGTTGTTGCATACATGAATAAATGATCTGCCATTGTTGGCAATTTGAATTTATAACCTTTAGTTGACATGCTGTCGGCAACTTCGACACCTTGGTCCATTTTAGTTCCTCGACAAGCCTTTTACCATTTATATAAAAAAGATATGTTTTAATAACAAATCATAAATTAAATGTATATTTCTAAAATAAATTGTATTACATCTATAAAGAAGAGCTTTGGAATACCAATAAATTTTCCCGCAAGTTTGTCCCACAAAATATTTGTTTCATACTTTCTGTCATATGCTTCTAAATATCCTTCTGATCCATGTGACATAACTACAATAATTAGACAACTTACTGCAGATGATTCTAATTCTCC
>JAOXNN020000088.1:4753920-4768825 GCA_028571205.2 Hydropsyche betteni | reverse complement strand
TTATGTGTTCCTAATACATATAATATTTTTGCTTGAAAGCGAAAATTAATTTTTCACGCTTGAAAAATATGTCAATCGATGTTTGAAATTACGTAAATACCCTCTGCTTTTTATGCGCTCCTGATACAATAAGAGTCGCGAGCGTCATTGTGACAGACAGACAGACAGACATACACACAGAAATCCGCTATTATATATAGGGGATAGGGGATAGGGGATAGATCAAAATTTTATTGTAATAAGGTCATATATTTTTGTAATAAACTACCGAAACCGAAATTTGTACGAAAATTTGAAAATAATACAAAATATGTTTTATTAAAATTTTCGAATTACTTTCGAGAGTTGTTTTCTTGTCGTTAAAAAGAAATCGCGCTCACGATAAATACGCTTAATTGTTTACTGGCTGCGATCCAGTCTCAGAGACGTTTTCTTAGCCCGAAAAGAGGCAGAGCTGGGGAAAAGTTTCAGCTGAAAATTAGTGTGAAAACTCGTGTTTATCTCAGGCGGCCGATGACGGTTTGAGCGAGGCAAACAAACTAAGCAAATAATAATCTTTGGGGAGAGAGAAAACGGGGCGAAGCTCGTTCATTTAAGCACCAGCGTTACGGAAAACGGGAAAATTCACTTCAAACGACGTTACAAAACCGTACTTTTTCTTTATGCTTGCTCGCTTATATATATATATATACAGCGTATAAGAGAAACGTATTCCAAGATGAATTTCTTTAGAAATTTAAAAGTAACATGTTATCAGAAGACAGCTCTTGGAAGTAATAACTCGAGCAATATTCTTCATAAATGCGGCAGCAGAAAATTTCTCTTGATTTAATATTTCATTCACAATACAAACCAGTTTTTTAAACAATACAAACGAATAATTCTTTTGAAAAATTCAATGATTTGTACGGTGTCAATCACGATTCTTTCAAATCACCTTTCATGACATTTGAAAGCGTGTGTGCCCATTAATATAAGACCGTTATTGAAAGTCAACGTGTGACATTTTAAAAATGTCGCATGATCACACGATACAGTAATTAATTCGTACACTAGTACCATCGGGTCACTAATGAAAAGCCATCGATTAAAGTTGTTTTTTTTTGTTTGCAGCTTTTTACAGATGAATTTTAGCCACTATGTGGCTTTTATAATGATCACGTACAATTTCCACCGCCATTTTGGACTACCTACATTTGCAGAGGTGAAAATGATTTATAGAAGAAGTTCGGCGTCTGTTTTTTTTTTGTATAAATCTCGCTAAAAGTCAGCCAGCGGCACACCACTTAACTCTTGGAATCCATAAGGCTTGTTCGACGTTTTCGCATACACGAATTTTTATTATACGCATTCTTTTTTGCTTCTATGAAATGTTTTCGGGGTTTGTATATTGAAAAAGTTTTAAGACGATTTACTCGTAAATTTGCTGAAATATTTTACGTCGGAAAGTATGCGTATGAAGTTCACCTTGAGCATATTTTAACACCGTATATTTAATTAAAACCAAATGTGGATTTTAAGTTAAATATTTTTAAATTTTCAAAATTAAATCGTTTAAATATATTCCGTAACATTTTCTTGCTGAACCTTGTATAATTTTTTAAAGACGGTATCTTAGGAGTGGTTCCGTTTTTTCGTCCATAGTTTTTTGGTTATTCCCGATCCGGTTTGTTCGGCGATGGTTTAAATATTTACAGAGCAGCGGTTTTTGACCTGATAGATGTTCGATCGGTCAACATTTGCGAAGATTAATGTCCACCAACGAAGCGTTCAAAAGGCGGCCAGGCCGCACATCGATTTCCACCACTAGCTAGCCCTCTGACACTTTAAAAGAAAACACTACGCTTTTCAATTAACATTTTCCTCATCTGTTATATTTATTTTTATTTTCATTTGTTAAATGAACCATTCATTTAATTTCAGCATTTTAAAACATTTCTAAACATACATATGGATACCGGACATAAATAAATAAAGGTGTAAGTGCCAAAAAATCTGAAATTGGTTTTATGCCAGAAAAACGCTCGATACACTAATGCCCATATTTTAAAATATGGTCGAAGTCCCCAAAATCTTTTTTAATTGTGTATATCAATATTGAGCTTATATCAGCTGTATGAGCCACTATGGAAATTTCAATAATTATATCTCAGAATCTTAAAAATGGCGCTTATACACTTATTTATATTATGTATTCATATATAATATTCACTTACGCACAACACTAATAATTCTTATAATAAGCAAAAAATCAAATAATTTCAAAAATATAATATAAAACAATTCATCTACTTTTCAACGAAACTTTAAATAAAAAATGTAAAAAAAACTATTCGGCAATGATGATACATTATTATCCATCGTCTTGAAGCGTAGATTTTTTGGTTCGGACATCCGACCGAAGGGCGAAGCCCTATCCCGTCGATCGTCATCCATCTTGTAGACGAAGGGTGGGAGGAAAGGTACTGAGGGTAGGTATTCAGGGGGTGGCGACTCTGGCCGGAAGGGAGGCTTTTAAGCCATCGGAAATGGATGTAAGTGGAAGCGGAATTACCTACGCGTCTCCACAATGCGAAAAATACTCCCATGAGGGAGGATGGGGTTAAAAAAATTGTGAAATGGTTATGGAGGTAAGGGTAGTGAAAAATGATAAAATAGTAAAATGTTCAAGGTGGGTAGAATAGGTACTGCACCCTTCTCGTTTTGGACGACACGCCCCATGTTTGCTTTTTCGTAGACATGGAATAATAAATTGAATAGGCCAAATTCCAAGAGACGTGTTCACAATTCATCTCGAATGCACACATTTTATAAAGATTTCTCCAAAACATATTGTTGAATAGGTTTTTATCAAAGTATGATTTCCTTTTCATATTATAGTACACCTGTTTCACTATCGAACACATACTACAAAAACACAATATTTATCAATAATTCTCATATTATATAAAAAAAAAATACCACATCATCTACAAAGTACATTCTCGATTTTTCAAGTGCGGAATTTCTAATGAAGCATCTGACCGCTAATTAAAATTCGAAATATATGTGCCGAGATTGAGTCCGAAGTCGGACGGGACATCTCTAATTTGAATGTCGTTCGAATAATTTCTATTTCCCGGAGGGCTTTTCGTGGGTCCGCGATAATAATAATGGAGGAGGACGAGGTGGCTCAGGGTACAGGGTCGCAGGGTAAATTAGTCAAAGGGTCGCCGGGACCCGGTTTCCGTTACCGTCATCATCATCATCATCATCACCATCCTCATATTCCTGTGGGGTGAAAAACCACGTGAGTAAAATTTTCACGCGGCCGAGATTGATTGGACAGTGCCGAATCGAGTTTTTAAATTGATCAGTGAGTTTCAAACTGATTATATATTTTTTTATTTAAAAAAAATATTCATTCCGTTTTTTTTTCAATTTTGGATATATTAAAATATTTCTATTGTAATATGAAAATTATGAGCATACAAAATGAGTCAGCTATATGCGTACATGTCACCCTCAAAATAATCTGTGAAAAATATGTTTATTCGACGTCATCGACTATGGATCACGGCTTATGACTTTCCGACGAGATTTATGGTCCGCTTCTTTCCTGAAAAATTAATGTCCGCCATTTTCGGCACGGGAACGTGTCATTTTTTCCCCCATTTTTATTATTTTTCGATAACCATTCGTCGGCGTCTTCATCGGCTTCCTTCAAACAATATCCATTAAAAGGGACTCCGAAGAAGGCAAGATGGGTTGACGGACGGGAAAGCGGGAAAATCCCGAATTTTCTCGGGCTAAATTTGAATAAGCCCCCCGTGTGATCCCGAAATCACCGAAGGCAAACTTATTCGATTAAAGACTTTTACAAGTGTATTTTTGGCGCATCATCCGATCTCAACTTTGTCTTCTAAAATCTTCCGGGTTACGATTCGGACGCATCAGTTCTGTTGAATAATATTTCTAAAATGATCAGATACTTCCTCGAATTATTATTCGATTTTATTTTACGTGATGTTGCTATTTCAACTCCCTTGTTGGCATAATTATTATATTACTTTTGTAAAAACAAGATTGTATTCATGAACGATGTTTATTTAGGAAAATTTTCCGTTTCCGTTCCATTTGTTATGATCATATTTAATTTGGTCAAATTATGATAATCAATGCGATATTGTTGTGAATTCACGAAATTTAACATTAATAGATTTTTTAATATTTAACTATCAATTATTTTTGCTTCAATCATTAAACTTATGTTCAAAATAAACATGTTTCATACTAAATAACACTCAATCTATTAATAATCAAATTCATTCTGCCACATAGCACACTCAATCGAACTTTTCAAAATTCCTTCAAACAAACGATCTATTCTGAAACGTTTAAAACCATTATTAGCCGCGACGCTTTCACCAGATCCGCTGACAATCGACCGATCATTTTTTTTTCAGAGGGTTTAATCACCCGACTTTCAGAAACGAACTCGCAAAAAAAACCGAAACGAAAAAAGCGCTCTTAAAAAGCTTGAATACGTGTGTATTTTAACCCTTTCGCTCACAATAAATCGGCGCACTCTTTGAGCCGGGAGCAATTTTCGAATGGGCAGATTTTGGCGGCCGTTTTAACCGACTGATGCCTTTATTTTTTTCCACGGCTAGCATTTTTGACGACTGACGTTCAGACGAGGGAAATATGAAAAGCTACCAAAAGCTCAAAGTCAAACCGAGTGAGTAGAAAAGCCATTTATTCGCCGGCAACAAATATATAATGTTTGCGCGCGCCGAAAAAGCGACGCGCTCTTTGTCAAAATATTGTTTGTACGTTTTTGAAAAGAAGAAAAAAGGTGTAAAAAAAGCGATGAAATTCGTTTGTGAAAAAATAGCGTCCGATACGCGTAAGATTCGGAGCAAAAATGTCAATTTTTTTCGCTTTCTAAATCGGTCGATGTCGCATTTCGGTTATCGACATATACGTTTCAAATAAAAACGATTTTTCAAATCGTTCCTGTTAAACATATCATTGCATCAAATATAATTATACGATATATTTTTTTATTAAATCGACAATAAAATGACACCACTGATCCGCAGGTGAGCACCGTTCGATCATAATCCTTCGAACATTGGAAGCGCTCAGTTTCATTATTTCCTTTAATTGCGCGTTACACGAGATTAGCAGATTCCTCCCCAAGGATCTGCGGTGGAAGGAAAAAAGCAGATCCTGCTGAAAACCTACACACAAATCCGACAAAGAAATTGGTAGAACCGGAGAGAAAAAAGATAGTCGGTTACACGCGACCTCGTCCGATCGCCTCCTTCGAGCTTCCACTCTAATCCTGCGATCGTTTTGTTTTTTGCAAGAGTTGTCCTTACCGCCATCCTCCTTTCTTAGTTCAGGGTTCGGTCTTCCTCCAGGGGGTGGCGATAATCTCATAAGGCTCTCATCGGCGATAAGTCTTCCCAACAATTATTCTCTTCAGAGATGGCTTAGCGTCGCGAATCCATCTACACGTGAAACGTACCGCGTTTTATATACGATTCGTCATTTCACTTTTGGATTTTAATTTCAAAAACTGATCATTAACTTCAATCCTTTTCTATGCACACAAAACAATTCATTTAATTTTATTCATCGTCGTGAATTATTCAAATCACAGAAAAACGCTCAAACACCATAATGTTCCATGCGAATTTCCACGTTTTCAGTTTCAGCTGTAGCTTTTGTTTAATTTCTAGGGCGCTAACCCGTGTCGGAATATGCCATTGTTGTTGTCATAATTATTGTTAAATCGCTGTCTGTCGCAGATGTTGCTGACACATTCGAATATGTGTTTGTTGTAAATACCACGTGTCTACTATTTGTGCACGCTAGTTGCAACTCGTTCGTCTGACTAATTCAGTCAAAAGGAATATTTTATTTCAAGTTTATGAATGTGGTTAAAATCTCTATTATACACCGGCTAATTACCTGCATGATTTCATATTAATTAACACGCGATGTAGGATGTTCATTTATAATATATTTAATAGTGTAAATAACACGATTTCTATCTATAACCAATATGTAAATTGTTAAAATAAATAGTATCTGAAAAACGGACATTCTGTTCTTAAGAGAAGGTAGGTTTTGGGAGAAACATTTACATCATAGAAGTAGTTTGGAGGATTTATAAACTTATTTTCTCACTTCTAGGATAATTAAGAATATGCATACTAAATTTAATCTCTGAAGAAGGCAACAGAAAACTACTTCAGTTATCTTCTCCAGAAAAATCATTGAAAAATGATCACCTATGTCAACTTATATGGCACAAAAAAACTAAATTCGGTGGTTCAAAGTTAAACAATGTGGACTTGCGAGTCATTTTTCTTCTAGTATATTTTTTGTAAAATAACTCACTCTTAGGAGACCTGCGCTTGGATTTTAACTCAGCACTCAAAGAGTTAATTATCCTTTATTTCTATTTTCAGAATCTATTAGTTTTTTTTATCATGATTATAATATAATAGTTATCTGCCAAAACGCTAAAAAAAATTATTGAAAACAGATAATAGTTTGTTAAGAGAATATTTTTATGTTTATGCTAAATTTCATCATTCGATTCCCCAATTTCTTAATTTTCGAAAGAAAATTTGTTCATTTTTATATCTGATATTTCCAACAACAATCGTCGATTATTACACATTGAACAAAATTCAAAACACCGCAAAATTTCCACAAAAACACCACCACACCAACAAACTCCCATCTTTACACCGCGCAATCGGTGCACCGACAGTGTCATCCAAAAAAACTAATACACCCAACACTTTATGCATCCGAAACGTCCACAAACCGCCCAGACAAGGGTAAAAAAGACATTCCCATCCGCAAACGAGGGTCGGCGCATCCACGCGAATAAACAACCCAATAACAATAGCGGCCGCCGAAAAGTGCATCGCGCGACGACAACGGCAGGCCCATGAGGTGCAATTTCGCCCCATGGAAAATGTGTGGCCAGGGCGAAAAATAGGGCGACGTTTAGGGCGAGTCGCGTGTCCACTTCGGTTGTCGGCTATGGGCGGACGAAGGGCCCTTTTGGCCTAGGATGGTTAATGGCGGTCGAATTTATTGGCGGGAGTGTGCTTCGGGTCGTGAAGACGGGTTTCGTGTGTTGAGATTATTCGTTGTCGTCTTTTTTTGGGTTCGGGGGTGGTTTGTGTGTTTGGTGCGTTTGTGTTTGTTGTTGTGGGTGTATGTTTTATTTTAAGGTATATGAATACTTTATTGCTGTTTTCGTTGAAGCTTTTTTGTTGTGGGGTAGTAGAGTTGATATGAACAGGACCGTAAGAAGGTATTGACGAAAGAATATTTTCCAAGGGGGCAAAGATTTGAGGGACCTCAAAACATGAGTTAAAAATTTCTTATGACGATGAATACAAACGTTATAAACGGTAAATAAAAACAAAATAAAACCCTATCTAAGAAGAAATCAGTTACAACTAATCATTATACTATACCCTTGGCTGTCGTACATTTATAATATAAAAAAATAATCCTATCATTTTAATTTTTATAATTTTACTTCATATATCAATGAATATATTTTATTCAAATAAAATTAATTATTTAGATCTGATTAAAAAAATAAATAAAGAGACGCCAAATTTAATAATTGCCAAGGACGCTAAAAACATTTTTACGGCTCCGGCTATGTATGAAAAAATAAATGTAATTTTCAAATGAAATATGTTCGTATTTTGCATTTCGAAAATAGACGATTTCTCAATAATTGTTCACTTTCATTCGAATTCTAAGAAATTCTGAAAATTATTCTTAATAATCCATTAAGATTGTATATACGTTTCTACGAAATATTTGACTTAATATGAATGTTTAAAAGTGACTTAAGGATTTGAAAGTCAAAAAACACATCAGATTTTTTAAAAAATTCATATTTTAGCACAAAAAAATTACCCATGAATTGAGACTGAACAATAAATCAAAATTATAGAATATACTAAATATAATATTAAGATATGACTTTCAATATATTATTATATTTATATCTTACCAAATATAATATTCAAAAAAATCTAAATATAACATATTATTTTTGTCATTATTAACACTATTTAAATTTCGAACTGACGCCGAGCGTACAAAGCGCGCAAACGCGAGAATTTTCCACGGACTTTCCCAAAAGGCGCACACGAACGGCGAACTTTCCGTCCGGGAAAACTACGTCCGTGGAAACGGAACTTTTTCTTCCATCCAGCTCGGATCGAAAACATTTAATAATGTGGGCTCCGCGACCACCTTTGCCCGCTACACTCTCCCGCCATTAGTATTCTCAGAACGGTGTCTGGTCCGCTGGATCCTTCGAGGAACGGAATCCTCCAGGATGGCGTAATCCTTATAAACTCGAATGAATGTATTTATGTGAATATGTGTGGGTGTGCGCTATGTGTTTGTGTAATATATGTGTGCTTCGCGAAGACGTGTGTGTACGTGCGCACAATACGGTAATGGTATCGCGCAACGCGGAAAATACGTTGCATATCGTAAAATCGCGTTGTAAAAATATATCTGAACTGTTTCGATTTTGTTTTAGAAGCTTCAGTGCGCTTTTACGATGTTTTCATATCGTTTTCTTTACGTGCGAACGTATATCATATGTTCGGGATAATTTTTAAAAACATTTTATACGACACATTTTCATAACTTCAAATATATTTTTCATAATATTTAGATCATATAATAAAAAAATCGAATAACAATTTTCTTTTTATATAAATCACACACGATGACGATAACAGTACATACGACAAACATCCATCATTCTTCATACTCATTCAACATAATTACCATTCAACAATCTACCGACACAGACATATCTGCTAACTCATAATTCAACCATGCAAATTAGAATCTGAATCAACAGCAACGTTTACCACAACTATCGATCGGACTCGATCAGTAAATCGAACAGGCATGGCCCTAATCGACGACTAACAGACTTTGTCGAAGGCGGCTCACCGTTAACCTGTCAACGACCATAATAAATTAACCCGATGCAGCCGGGGGTCAATGAAGACCGCACGCCACGCGGACACTCACAGTTTAATTAATCAGCCGGACGACACATTAATCAAACGAAGAACATGGATGGGAATCAAATGCGATGAGTTCGTTTTTTTAATTATTCAGATGTGTGTTTGATTGGATTTTAATGATGGTTCTGATTTCGTTTTGTAACTAAGAGTTTGTGAGAAATTTTTGACTATTTATCATCATCATATGCAATCTATATAATATCCATCACGGTTACGTGATTATTTTTACAAAATTTGTTATTATTCACTGGCTAGATCAAAACCTTACAGATATTGAAAACGAAATATCCTGCATATATTATAATAGTTTAAATACAGATTTTATTCATTAGTTCGGAGAAAGGAGAATAATATTTGACCATCAAAAAATACGAAAAAACTTATGCATCAACCTAATATATTTGGAAAGTTATTCTTAAATAACTGAATACCACAAAAAATCCTTATTTTTTAATCTTAGATTAATATTACGGAATTATATTGAACTATTAACCAAACCATTTTTTTTTTATTTACAATTAGACAATCGAAACTTTCTACTATGCGACATCTAATCATTAAATCGAAATTTTAAAATTATATTCTGTTTATAAATAATGACCAAATATATATTGTGTGTGTATTCATTTTTCAAAACCCATCGATTTCAAAAGAAGCAGATAGACGAAAATGATCTAGAAACAAAAAACGGAGAGCGGAAAATGAGCGGTGAAAAGGGGAAAGCGGTTACGCTGCGTGTTTCCGAACGACGCGAATGTTTATCTTTGTTTCATACCTCATTGAGCTGAATCAATGGCTTTTCGGTTATGGGGGTCTTTAAAATGGGTCGTTGGCTGGCTCCGAGACGAGTGTAATCTCGGTTTTTTTACACGGGTGTGTGAAAAAAAAACGAGAAAGATATCGCACCTGAGCTTTTAAATCTAATGTGACGTGATGTATAGCGTGATTTGTGCTTTCGGAAGTACCTTTGTTAGTCTAATAAATGTTTTTGTTCGTTCATGTAAAGAATTATGTTAAAAGCTAATTATATGTTTGTATTCCACGTATTTCTGATGAGATGAATAATATTTTAAAAATGTTACCTTAATTGGGCGCGTATGTTAACGTTTCTCGGCAAACAATAATAATGTAAGCGGATTCTTCAAATATAATATATGATAATAGGTACTTTATTATTTTGAAAACTATTCCCCGTATGATACAATACTCATGACATTCAAGGAATCGTTAAAATCAGTGAATCGACCAGAACAATTAGCGGTATCTTGCGGCACACAATTGACTATGCATTGAACTTCGTACACAACCCTTCATAATAGAGAGGTATCGATCTTGCGCAAAAGTTTCATACAAAACGCAAAATTAATTAAAGGCTTAAAGCACCGGTTTCTGAAAAGCACTGAAAGGTTACGGGCGGTTGTTAACTTTGAAACTTTGACCTTTGAATTGGGCATTTCGCCCGCTTGTATAAGACACGTATACCTTTTCATATTGTATTTTTTATAAGGCCATATACGCTACGCGAAAAATATTGTACCACCATGTCGATACATAATTACGCGTTTTTTTATCCACAATTCCATTTTATACTGATCTCATATTTTATATAAATTATTCGGAAAATATTACGTCACTATGTTTATATGTTACAAGTCATTTGTGAAATTGCTTAGTTCGCATACGGCGCAAAACAATTTTACGTCATTTGCAAACAATATAGTGGAAAAGTTTTTACTGGATGTTTTTAGCCATAATTTAGACTTCTTCATTTTCATTACCTTTGTTTCTATACCCGCTTCTTTCCATCGTCTCAAGGGTCATAGGTTTATTTATTTTTTTTAGTATTAATCTCTGATTGTTATCTATAAGACTAAAGTTTCATTAAGCGAAAAAAAGGCAATGAAAAATAAGTTTAAATTTCGGATAATGGAGATGTTTAGTTTTGAAAAAAAATCAACAAATCATCATCCTACTATATTGCTTACATATAACACAAAATCGGGTGTTGCTAGGTTTCAGACTGAACTGACTTTTTTTTTATAAACAAACCTAACCAAACTCCTGGGTGCCCCTCGATGATAAGTTTGGTTAGAAACCTTACTAGGTTAGGATGGGTTAGTTTTAGTTGGGCTAGGAAAACAAAATGCAGTTTAGTCTGAAACTTAGTATTAACCAAAAAAAAATTGTGTCATACAAAATTAAGCAAATTCGTAAACGGCGCGTAACAGAGACATAATTTCACGTTTTTCATCTGTAGTTCCATTTCATTGTATTTATAAATTCTTTGATTCAATACTTTAAAACAACGCTTAAAAATTTCCTCAATCAACAATTGTAAAAGCACACAAAACAATGAGCTACTTGTTTTAAAACAATCAAACCAACAATTCAAAGGAGCACTCGAGAAGAGCAGGTTTATTAATCGCGGAATAAATTAAGCGACCGACCATCCCTTCGACATCCAACCGCCCACTTTCCACCCACCACCCACAACCGGGACAGGGTGGACGGTCGCTAAATTCATCACGCCTCTTCACTATTCATAGAATAAATTGAAAAAGTAACGCCGGTCGCCTTTTGTGCGCATACATATTTACGTTTTATTATTTATAACCGTTGCCCGGCTACACACTGACATTTGCATATTTCCGCGTTACTTACTGCCGTTTATGCAAATATCCCGACTCGGGGCTATCCCGGGGAAGATACCACCCACCGCCCACTTTACGGAGGATTATTAATATGTACATAGCAGCAAGGAGCGGACTCTTATTATTAGCGTCGCCGCGGTAAACTAGTGGAAATTGCTGGGGAAAATAGTCGAGCGACACTAATACTTCGTTTAATTTGTCGTTTGTTTCAATTCTCAGCTCGTAATAATTGTACGGACAATTTTCGACTGTTTAGGAGGTTGTGTGTATGGTACGTGAGTGCTCGGTAGCGATTTCGCCGTTATCCGTTGCATAGTTGCGAGTTTGAAATTCGGGCTTGAGCGGTTGTTATGATGTTGCAGGTTCGGATTAAGTGGTATAAATTGGTTTGTGATTGAATTAAATAAATCTTCTGATTGGTTGTGGAAAATACGACGTTTCGTTTATTCGATGAAATTGATTTACATAATTTTCCGAGAAAAAGCTCTTAAAGTCTTTTTGATTTAATTATTGAAGGATGTTGCTTTTTCGCTCGATGTCGATAATATAATTATTTTTATTTCTATAATAATTGCTATTGATTTTTCACTGCGTAAACATTTTTTTTTCATATATATTGAAAAATAAAAATCCAGAGGTATTAAGAAAATTAATAAGAATTTCTCTTTCATATTTAAGTACAAGCAAATTGAGCATGATAGACTTTTTTCGTTAATAACATGTTATTAGCGAACATCGAACCATTAATTCCACGAAAATATAAAATACAAACAGTTTTTTTCCACATTCCCTCTCCACCCGTCCAAAAATTTTTTTTTCTTTAACATAATGTAATTGAACCTTCAAATCCACAAATTTACAACACATACGACTACCATCACATAAAAAAACACATCGCCTCTCCGCCGAACTACGCAAACACCAATTCCGCCCCACAAAAGCTCGCAGATCAACCCCGACACTCTTCCACCACAACAACCACCCGACGACACGCACAAAATTATTATTATAATAACACAACATATATAAAAGAGCCGTAGAGTTCGGCGATAGCTTTTCCGCACGGGGCGGTCGGTCGGCTTGTTTTCGGTTTTGTTTGAAGTTCGCCAGTTGGCGAAACGGCCGCCCGCAAATATTAATTCGAAACTTTGGCGGCCTTTTCGGTTATTCGAACAACTTGCTCTTGCCGGCTATTGCCGCTCCTGCTTTTGGAGTGTATGCGAAAGAGGGACGAGTCCGCGTCAGCCGTTTCGGGTTAGAATTTACGCAATTTCGCATATACGTATATTGTATATGAATGCTCCGGCGTATAATGCGCGTTCGTGTGCTTTGAAATGTTGGGTGAAGGTTGGCCGACAATCATTGTCGGCTTGATGAGAAGCCTTAACGTGCGCGTAATCTGGCTGATTCAGGCTTGACTTTAAGTTGGGTAACGTTTCGGCTGTGTGAAGTTTGTGTGAATAGTGTGATTACTGTTATGTCTGATTTCGTTAAATTGTTTCATATTTTACGTGAAATTTCAATGGTCTATTTGTGTTAAAAGCTTTTTGATCGTCGTAAAAGCTGAGCAATATTTGAGGTTTTCAAAGTTCATAAAGTACACTTGATGATGAAATATAATAATAATATCATATAGAATCGTTGACGGTTTTAACTTTGTGGAACACTTAAGTTTCTCTCCGATCGTCGAAATTTAGCAATAAGTTGCACGGTTCGTATGCTGGTACCATTTGAATAAGACCAATGAAACTCATCAAGAGTTGCTTTCACCTTATCACTAAACATAATATTATACTAATTAATAAAATTAAAATAAACAAGCTTCCGATACATTTTAAAAACACCTTGAACGCTTTGCTTATGATAAAAATAGTATGAAACTGACAAAAAATCCCCATCAATTGAATGCTTTCCTTTTATACCATTTTCAAAAATCAAACTAACAATAAGATACTCATCTTTTTCGAATTCAAATGATAACGAAGATCAAAAACAGTTTGGATTCAGAACAACGTCTTCCCATCGTCGCTCCGATAACGACCATTTTTTCAAACATACGAGTCTAATTTCGATTCGAAGCACACGTAGTCCGATCTTCGGTATGTGTAGCCAGTCGGCAACATTACCGGAGCACGTGTCGTCTGTGCACAATAGGACACGAAGAGAGTCCTTTGATCCTCGTTATCCTCAGGTCCGGACCGCATTGTTTCGTCGTTGGCCGTTGACACGGGTGATAGCTGAAGGTCGACAATCTGCTGAAAATTCCGTTTTCAGGTGTGCACTTTCTAGGTATACCCCTTTTGTCTCGCCGTTTAGCTATTCGACTTTCATCTGTTTCGTTTAATCTTTTCTGATAAGTGCGTCTTGTTTATAAAGTGAGTGGATTGCCGTTTATAGTTTTTAATTTAATTTGTTGAAGATTCTAAAATGATTGTTCGAATTATTTTATATTTTTATATATTATAATAGAAGGTATATTATTGTTTTTACCCTTACCGTCTTTCACTGTAGATGACAGATAACAATTAAAAACCACCCCAGCGTTTTTCTTGTATACTCCAATCAGCTAATGAATCACTCTAAGGGTGGTATTCAGAATTGTGTTTTCGAGTTTCCAGTGGCACTCTGATATATCATTTTCTTCGAAAAGTAAAATATTTGAGTGCCACTTAACATTCAAATGCTCGAGTGTACGACGATGCGTAGGTGTACGGTTCTATAAATACGAGTCCGATTTACGTGTACGTGTACGATTTACATAAATATATTTAAAATATCATTTAAAATTTTAGTCTGATTTTTTTATTTATGAAAATCAGGTTTTTTTATTGAATCAAGTCTAAGGCGTATTTTTCACATTAAAAAAATATAGGAAAGACGATCAATTACGGAGTTGTCAAATTGGTAATTAATTACATCTAAGTAAAAGAAGATTGATTCTTTATGATTGTAAGGTTTATTTTAATTATTTTATAATAGAATGCATGTCAATGACAAAAGTTCGCTTAGCAACACGAAACTAGACAAGTCTCCCCTATTCTTTAAATTTTCATTTAAATATCACTTAATTTCATATTGACTCATATAGTATACTAGTATATAGGCCCGATGTTAATAACATCGGCTGTGGTTTTTTTAAGAAACGGAAAACGATAAAATGTGAAA
>JAOXNN020000088.1:4741500-4753820 GCA_028571205.2 Hydropsyche betteni | reverse complement strand
AAGCCAGAGGTAGAGGCTATCCAATGCCCGTACTCGATTTGAATATTTAATATTTAATTAATAAAACCAGTTCATTTGTTCATCATCATCATAAAAAAAAAAATTGCGAGCGTCATCCGAACGGACAGATACACAGACAGACACACAGAAATCCGCTATTATATATAGGGGATTATGCATCTCGTTAAATTTAAAAAATCTCGACGAGAAATCATCGAGACAAGTCACGCGCCCTCCACATACATAAGAGCAGTAGCAAAAGCACGTGCTCGAGCACGCATACACGTCGCGTTCGGAAAGCGGCACTTCATTAAATCTCGCTCAATTATTTATGATAGTAATCTAACGCGTAACCGAAAAGGGGTACACGAGACGAGATTTTCGCCGCTCTTTCTTTCCGCCGCCATTTTTTTTATAATAATAATTTTTCCTTCTGCACATTCGTTGTCTTCCCGACTCGTTTTCAGCGTGGCGCGAACGAAACTCGTTATTCAAAATCCCGGTGTCTTACGGGCGCGATAAATATATCAAGATGGCGGGAAATTTATACGCGGCTGGCTCTATGGCCGCGTAACGTTTCACATATCAATAGGCGCGAAAAGTATTTATTGGCGGTGATTTTTCTTTATGGATTTCTTTCCGCCTCGATCGGTAATTGCTTTTCGATTGCGACCGTGTAAATTATGTGACAGTTGCTTTATACGAACGGGGAATGAATGAAAAAATGTACGCAGCCTTTCCGCTTTTATTATTGCTGAGCATATATTTCGTATCGCCCGATAAGAATCTTGTATAACATTTTCATTCTTTTATCTGTGTATTGATTTTTTCATCCATAGAATGTATATTTTTTTCAATAACACGATTATAAATTATTAATATTTAACTCAAAAAATCTTAATCATATACATTTATTACATTAATTCTATTTAAAATGTATTTTTTTATGTTTGCTAGGTTTTGAAATGAGTCGTAAATGAAGAAAGACCATTTGTTTCATTTGTTACAAAGTGTAACCTGACTACTTCATACTATCCATCGAGTTTTATTCGCTAGTAAAATTTACCAATAAAAAAGTGAAGCTTTGTTACCGTTTTATCACAATTTTTAATACATCAAGAACTTGTGCATCGATCTGCTGAATATGGAATAATTTATATACGTACGTGAATCCCGACAGTGAAAGATCAGAATCCACGGTTGCGTTCCCGAATTTTGACCCATATTTTTTTGGGTCGCTTCATATATAAATAATGATAAAACGAGAGGCTCATGAGGCTGCCGAAACGTTGTTGACGAAAAAATAAAGAAATCGATAAATAAATAAATACTCGACGTTGGTGAAAATGGCGCTAGCTTGTACCGAAAGACTTTTTCACCTGAAGTGTTGTTTGCCCACTCATATATTCATGAACATTTTAAGTTCCTAACCGAGAACAGTGCGATTCGGCAATATCAAGCTCGAATTTTTTTCCTTATTTCGAATACTTTGAAAATATTTTTAAAAGTACGTATTATGTTATATTTCGATCGTAGTTTTTTTAAATTCTCATTTTGAATACATCATATACGTGCATAAATTATGATACGAAAATAAATGGAAACTGTAATATAAATAGATTACATTGAAGTATTATTTTTTTTATTTAAACTCAAATTTCTTTTTGGTTTTTTCGAAGCGATTTTGTATTTAAAATGCTTGTTTATATTTAAACATGTAGAATTTTTCTTGAAAATTTATAAGGAACAACAATAACTTCCATAACAGCCTGTGCGAGGCCGTTTTTTCGGATGTTCCTCACTGCAACATGGCCGCGCCGCATATATTTAAGATTCAAAGGAAATGTAGACCTTTGGGTGAAGAACTATGAATGGAGATAAAACTTATAGATAGAGAGCTAAACGCTGATAATACCACAAGACTTGCCGCTGATAACGTACACAACCTAGGCCGAAAACGTTTCATCGCCTGAAAAGATTTTATTTTTAAAACCACGAGAGCCTCTTCAGCGTCCGCCGGAAAACTTTCATTCGTCCGAATGCACTGCGGCTTTTCCCGAAACTCTCTCATTCTCTTTTATTTTCCCTTTTTTTAAATTAAAATTCAGACATGGAATGACATAACCTAGGGTGCATTTGAAGAGCGGGCTTTCAACTGCCTTTTAACTTTATTCGACGTATACAAACATTTTCAAACGTGTTTCTAGGACAAAAACAACTCAACCAAACATCACTTCTTTAAAAGCGTATTTATTACTCAGATAATTAAAACGTATCGATTTTTAAGACGCCCCGACGGACCCTTCCGCGTGAAAAAATAATGAGCGAAGACTCCGGCCCACTTTCATACCAATCCAAAACAATCATCGTCAATCAGCCGAGCGGCAAATTTAATTGAAAAGTGTAAGTTGAGCCCTCGCCCCATCGGCCCGCTAAGTGAAAAAGACGTATTGCGTTGTCTGAGCGCGAAATAAATCACGGAGGCCCCCAGGGGGGCGGAGCGCCCGCTAAAGAGGGCTGAGCAGATTTGCCAATAAATCTGTAAATGCGAATCAATGCTTAGGAGATACACGCCGGGACGTGTCCGTACAAGGAGCCGGGATAAACTTGGGGAATGCCGTTTTATTCGAACGGGCACAATCTTTACGACGCCCAATAACGCCGTTCGAATGGTTCTATGTTTCTTCGGCGGTGGAACAGGCGAGTGGTGAAGTTGGAGGAGTTTTATGGGGAGTTTCAATGGTGGAAGGTGGTTTTGGGTGTTTTAGAAGATTTGCATGTTCATTTATGTATTCTTAATGTTTTTGTATAATTAAATGTATGATTTTTTTTTAATCTTTCATGTTACGTTTTTCATATTGGTCTGACTTGTTTAGCAAAAACGTTAAAGTAGGTAGAGAGATCGGAAAGAGTTGGAACACAATCAATACAAGCGAAAGCGGCGATATTGCTCGCGACTCGACGCACCGTATTTTATCGTTTTAGCTAAGTAAATCGAACTAATCCAACCGTAAAATCAATTGATGATTTTTATTTTTATTTTATATCGCATTATTTTTATAATATTTAATCGATATGTATATGTGTGATTATATTGCTGTTTTTATTTTTTGCACCTCTGCCAACATTTATTCAGTGTGCTTGCTTGCGTTGCGAAAACGAGTATCGGAGATTTCGTATTATTAGACGACATCCTTCATTCTGTTTTCTGCGTATGGAAACCTCATTTTCATCGAAAATATATCAGGCAGGTTTAACCCTCAAGTTCGTGTGAAATATTAGTTTCAATTTTTATATGATTTCAAATTTTTTTCTATTATAATTGTTTAAAAATATTAACAAACCGTTTCAATTTCTAATTAAATGTTATTTGATTTAAAAAAAAATCTTTGTACAATTTCTAATAAATTTTAAAAATGTAATGTATAATCAAACAAAATATACGCTTGTATTCGCTCCTTTGACTAATAAGATACGCTTGCGTCTACGCTCACCGCGAAACTTCATCCTTACGTTAATACACTAACCGATCGATTTAAACACCACAACCCAACAAAATAAAACCCATCCACCTCAACACCGACCATTGAACACACTCCAAAAACATTCCCAAGCTCCAGGGTTAAAACCCGCCCACCCACACCTCCACCCACCTCCGGCCGGACCGCACTGTTTTGCCGTACATACACAGGGATATTTGCGCCCTTAGGTATACAACACGTATACAATATAATGTGTATTTCGGGGGCACGTCCTTGGCATGGGTTGGGCCCGCTCGGCGCGTCCTAAGTTGTGTCCTGTCTCCTAAAATAAAATATATTGGCCGCGAGTAAATCTGTCAGACGCCGGGCGCACGCAGTTAGCAATAATGCCGAGACGGCGACGACTCCTCCGGGCTTATATTTTATATACGGGGTGTGGTTGAAAAATTCAAGGATTCTATGGGTCTCTTAGGGATGTTTTGGTGAATGTGAGGTTTCTGAAGGCAAACGCGAGTTGAGTTGGCGTCTGTTAGTTTTGGGTTGAGGAAGGATTTTTTCGAGGTTTTTGATTTTGAGACGATTATTCTGACAATATGAAATTTATATAAGTTTAGAATCAATTAGTTGATTATGTTTAGTGTTATTAAAAACTAAAAATCTATAGATATACTCAACTTTTATCGAATTTAAAATACAGAAACATCGTCGAATATCGAAATGGCGATCCCAAAATATTTTGATCAGTCCACGCACGCAGCAGAGAGAAAGAGATCATTTTATATGCGGTCGGCGATCGTAAAAGCGACGCGTTCCTGGAAACTAACGCCGAGATCAAAAATAACGGCGCCCTTCCGTTAACGGAAAATGTGCTCTCGCACTTTGAACCAGGACCGCTGAAATAGAAATCGAACCTCACTCGAAATAGACACGCTTTTCATATCGAGAATTTTCCGCCCCTTTTGATTTTTCCGCCCGCGTGTTCCATTGTTTGTATTGAGCGCTGTTGTGGTCCTTTACGGATTGAAATGCGAGATTTTGTTCGACGTTTGATTCGAATTTAAGGTTGATCGGTTTCAATAGTGGCACTTGTGTATAAATGAATGGAAGTTTTTGTTTATTCGCAGTTTTTTAGACTGAAATTGTCTTTTTTATAGATTAATCCATCTCATTACATTCATATTGTTCTTAAAGAAAGTTGGCCACTAACGAGCGTTTTGATCGCCTCTTGATTCCCGAAACTATCCGAAACAATCGTAAAGCGACGAATATTCCTCTCCAGAGATAATTGGTTCCTTCTCCAGGGCTAGATTATACGACAATTAAGTCGTACGCAGTTAGCACGTCTATTTTACTGCGACGGACATAAATCTCGGCTCCTCTCTCCCTCTTCATTGTCGTAAATTTCAACCCTTTGGCCTCCGTTTGTTCGCAAAAACAAACTATAATCACCTGATTCGTATTTGATTTAATGATAGTCCTCGTTTCTAAGATCGTATTTAAAATATGCGTCAACTGGTTCATAATTTATAATGATATTATTTGTCACGTTCGATTTTTTCATTTGAAACGCAATACTTGTACTTTTCTCAGAACGTTTATGCACCGTAGAACTTATTTGTCCAAACTTTGCTATTTTCGAAATAACTTTCGACTCAAGAACTTTCACCTAGGATTGTAATACAATACGAATTTGAAAACATACTTTCGAAACATTTTTTGTGGATATCAAATCACAAAATTGTTGTATCAGATGAATATTTAAATTTAAAAAAAAACCAATCGATTTAATTATTTAAAAATATTTTAATCAAAAACTGAGAAAAAAAAATTGGAATTTATACATAATATGATCAATAATTCATAGCTTATTTTATTAAATTCATTCTCTATTCTCATCGCTTCATAACCTAGTTTCACAAATTTGATATTTTAAAACACAAAAATTAATTAACCAATAATTTATTAATTTATTTATTTTTATTTATTTATTATTTAAGCTTTATCTCAGTTCATTTAACAATCATAATCAGGGTCGTAAAGAAGAATTTCGACCCGTAGGAGAAAAGTTCGAAAAAAAATTTTTTTTTTGTAATTGCCCAATACTTTTCACCAAAAAAAACCGTACACCAACAACCTTTTTCAAAAGTATTCAAATACAAAAACTACCAAAATCATTCAAATAGCCCGGACCCTGGTAATTTTCTCCCTCTTAACGACCCCGATCACATTTTTTTGAATGCTCACCAATCAACCCTTAAAAACTTTAATCAAATTTTTAAACCAATCGACCTCAGGGCTAACCTCACAAAAAACAATCCATCATCCAAAATTTTCAACATCATAATAAAACTCGATCAAACGACCAATCGATCCCCCAAAAACCCTATTCTTCAACACCACCCCAACCAGACCTGCCCAGTTTCACCAACTTTGCAACAACACAGCCTCGCCAACCCTGACTCCTCCAAAAACGGCCAGTCGGAACATGGCAAGGTCCTTGATCCGTTCCGTGCAGGTTGGCCGTCGGGACACACTTAGCGGCCCCAATTTTCCGGATGGCCTGGCCGCTAAGTGACCCCGGCCCCCAACGAGTTAACCCCTGCTCGGATTGTTTTATCGTTCGCCTGTAATCGGCTGCGGACGGTATTGTGCGGAAGATTCGCTTCGTCTTTTTTTCATTTCGGGTCTGTTCAATTAATGGTGACAATGGCGGTCTTCGGAAAATGTACTATTGTGTGAGTGTTTTGAAAGAAGGTTTTATGTTTGATTGTGCGGTATAAATGTTGAAGTTCTTGTTCAATTTATTACTGGCGGTAGTACCCGGCGTTGCTCGGGACTCGGCGTTTTAAATCAAATTATTTTTTATATGGTGATCGGTCGAACGGTATATGGGTGGAACATTTTTTTGCGGACTGTCCCGTTTTGGGTTTTGAGAAATATGGTCACCCTATTTTAATGATACAAAAACCGTCTTGACAAAAAAATATTTGTTTTATATAGGTGGGGGAATATTTTTTTGCGGACCGTCCCGTTTTGGGTTCTGAGAAATATGGTCACCCTATTTTAATGATGCTAACAACCGTTTTCACAAAAAAATATATATACAAGCCAAATTTCGTGGCGATCGGTCGAACGGTTTTGGAGTGAAAAGACTATATACAAATAAACATACAAACATCCATTTTTATATATTAATATATATAGATTATAAGTTTTGATCAAATTGAATTATTATTTTTTTGTGAAAATCCTTGATTTTTATTGAATTAATTACGACTTTACCTCGAACGGTTTTAATTAAATGATGATTTTTAAATACGATATTAAATCTTAAACAAAAGCAAACTGAAATCGTTTCACCTTTAAAGTATACAGTTTGCTATAAATAAATTTTATTATTAATAAAAGCTGAAAACTTTCAATTACATTAAGTCTTAAGTTGAAACTTCGAAATGACGCCAATCTCGAAAAATAACAAAGTGTTAGAGTAATTTAACGACATTGTAATTAATTTTAGTCGAGTATAAAATATCAAGTAAAACTTAATTTGTGCGCGTTAAATTTTTTTCGAAAATGCATTTAATATTTGCATCAAATTCATTCCAGACTCATTAACGAGGAAATAGCACAAACAAAACCGAACATTTTACGATCGCTAAATAACAACTCTCAATTAAAATCAAATTAAAGACTTTGTACTAGTTTTTAAAATACACAAAACTACGCTTACAATCCCAACATAAGCATAAACACACCGAAACGTTTTAACGCGTCTATTTCGCACATCGACCTCTCGAATTCGCGTTCACATTCAATACGAAATCTCTCATCCATTTTTTTTTTTAATAACACAAATGCGTCCACAAAAACCACAACTATACATCATCTCAGTCCGTTTTCACTTTGAACACCTCCCGGGCCGTTATCATCGAAAAAGGCGTCCACCACATAAATATCATTTCAATTTTCCGATTTGTCCATCCGGCTAATGGCCGTCCCGCTATCGGGGCCGAGCCGAAGGCCCTATCTACCATTCCCGGTTATTGTTTCGGTTAATTCCCGGTTCGAAACCGGACGTCCCGATATTGGGACCAGGGAAAGCCCGCGCCGACACCGGGGGGGTGGGGGGGTGGTGGTACCATAATGGTGATGGAGATGGAAATTTATTGGCGAACATGTGATAATGGCCGGCCGGGAAATAGAATGAAACTGTTCCCGCGGCTTAGGGTCGCCGGATAAACTATCCCGGCTCGTCCTCCATCTCGGCAATCTATCTTCGGTAATGCAGCGTTTCCACGGGGATTCCCCGTAATTAATCAAAACCGCGGACGGGAAGGAATATGAAAAATGGTGTGGGGAGGCGGGGGGAGGGTGTTATTGCATCGTGTCGGGAACGCAATGGGTTAACGCGCGGCCGCACCCTTATATTGTTGCTGCTATCCAATGTCGGTGTTTTAATGCATAAATTTTGAATTCGTTGTTTAGTATTTAATTTTCAATTGTTTAAATGTTTATTGAGGGTCAGAGATTAAAATTTATGTTTTATTTAAAGCTTTAGTTTTCGTTGATTATACAAAAAGTGGTGTATATAAACTAGGGAGGGCATTATCGGTAAATGAGCCAAATAACTGTCCGATAATTGAAAAATAATAAATAAAATTGGAAATAGTTCGGTAAATAAATAAATAAAAAAAAATATTTATAAGTAATCCTAAAAACATTAAGCAGAGAATAGTTTTCAATACTTAAATTTCTAAAAAATAACAATAACTGAACTTCCATTGACTAAACATTTATATAAACTATACAGTCAAGCCCTTAATACCACAGGAATGCTGCAAAAATCTGAAAACCAATGACCTAGAAATATCGTTGCGAACCAGAAACACATTGTTCTTTTGTCCCTGCAACATTTTTTTATATAAAATCGTATTATATAAAAGAAATTATTTCTGCATTTCTTATTCTTAAAACTGTAAATGAGATTGAAACCGAATTCAACGAAAATTTTTCAAATTTAAGCCCATGACCCCCGCTAGGTTACCCGAGGTTTAAAAAGATCCCGACATCGATCAATTTTATAAAAATTTTAACAGAATCTATCAATTCTATTCGTCTTCGTACTACATATAATCCAACTTGTCGGCACCTACTAAAAAATTATGCAATAAAAAAAAATCGTCGAAAAGAGAGGGCCGTTAAAATTTCTGACCCTAAACCCAATTTTAGGATGTGAGAGCCATGTTGACACCAAACCATCACACACGACCCGTTCAAAACTCGCAAAGTCGACTTTTCAGCACGATTTAATATCGCCATCGCGAACCGTATTGAACTTCGAAAAGTCCGCTTCACCTGTCACGCTCGAAACTTCCGCGGCTGCGAACAACAGCCATTTCGACAGATCGACAACGAACCGGGCCATTTTTCCACGGTCACCATCGATTCCCTGGTTCTCATGGTTTTCGGCATGGGAGGACCCTTCGAGGTGGCAGGCCGCAGTTTGCGCTGATTAGGTCGGTTTTCATTACGGCGCCGTTTCAGCGCGGGCTGGGCAAGAAGTTAAGCCCGCCGTTATTATTATAATACGGTGAAGTTTTCATTTCGGCGGGGATTTCCCTAGTTTTGCGGTCGTTTCGCCGCCAACTTATATCCGACGGAAACAACGACGCACGCACACCGGTTCTTATGGTATACATTGTTATGTTGTAGTATGCGAGAGTTCGGCGGAGGCTCTTTTGCATAAGCAATGCGTGCTAAAAATTGTTGTTTTGATGTATTGAATGTATTTTGATAACGGTTGAGGAAGAGTTTGCATACTGAGAGATAACGTGTTTTGGGCAATGTTCGTCTGAGAAGTGTTATTTGCATCACTGTGATATTTCTTCTAAAATGAAAAGAGTGTAATGATAATTGTTAATTTAGTATTTCAGATTTTTAGAAATCTGTATTTGCCTTCATACTTGGTGAAAAAAATTTATAATATGGAAAAATGGTTTTATAATTTTTTTTTGTTTCAAATGAAAATGTGTCATCCGTATGATAATCTGAAAAGATTTTGATAATTCCGCTGTCACAATAATAATGGTCAAAATTATAATGAAAAATCTATATCAATATAATTTTTTAAAAATGTATTATAAAAGAGTTTGTATACTGACAATCAGTCAGTTTTTGTCTGAGAAGTGTTTTTTGCATCACTGTGAAATTTCATCTAAGAGATAAAGAATATAATGACGATTAGTACCAATTAATTTGTTATAATACATATAAAGTTAAATAGACTTTTTTATTTGAAATGAATACAGGTCGTCCATAAGATGATGAGATTTTGATATTATATATCAATTATTAAAATGATAATGATTGAAATTATTAAAAAAAGAGCTTAGTCAAAATGAAAAGATGATAAAAAAAATTGTAAATAATGTGCATGAGTGTTCTATTAAAATGAAAATGTTTTTAATCTCGAATTTCGAGACTGTCTGTATATGAAGCATTTCATTATTTGTGGCAGAAACTCTCGAAATGTTGACTTTGGCTTTCAATACAAATCCTACAAGTGTGCATCTGATTTGTAAATGATATTCGAGAAATTCATAATACAATACGTAAAGCCTTAGTAAATCGCATTCAAACGTTGCAAAATTTCATATCACACAAAATCATTTTAAGCACAAAAAAATCGCCCTAAAAATATTACGGCTTTCCAAAAAAAAATGCAAACACTCGTAAGAATCCAACACATCGTTCGAGTTAATGTACGAAAACATTTTCACGTATCGAAAGTGCTCAGCTAGATCCAATCGCCTCGGCCATGTTTGGGCATCCCCTTATCGGGCCGGCTTTAAACAACGCTCCCGTAAGATTTTTCCCTTTCCCGTCGTTTCCAGGACGATGTTTGCCTCCGTTTCGATCCCGGTTTTGTGTATTTATTTATTTTTCGATTCGAAAGTGGGGCCCAAACCGTCGGGGCCTCACTCACTGGCAAGGTTTTTCAACATACTCATGAAAATGGCCTCTTTTTTATACAAAACAAAATAATATCAATTTAATGTTATGAATAAATAACCTGTTTGTGTTCACGTTTTAATATCCTGATAATTTTGAACTATGTACTTAATTTTTTATAGGCAGCTTTCATACAATATATTTTTCAAGAATTATCTTCCCTTTAACACCCACGATAAGAGAAAATTATATAAATTTGATTCCTAAATAGATATCATATAGACCGTATATAATGGTAGTTCAAAATTTTTCTAAAACCCGTTCAATTTTACGACCCACAGTTTAAAATTTCTTGTTACAAGAGACAGGCCTCGTTCTACTGTTTGTCCCCAATTCGGCGAAGGCGTCAAAGCGATGCGCTATTTTTTCCTACATTTTTCCCGTATTTCGACAGAACGAATTTTCTCCGAACACCAAAACGAAAGCAAACAATCCGTTTAATTAACAACCGATTTATTTGTGTTTGTGTACTCGTCCATATAGGCGTTGTTGTGCAGGCTGTCGCTCCAATAAATGAAGTGTTTCAACTGTAGATCATTCCGAAAACGGTTTATTATTACAATCAGTGTTCCGCTATCGTTTGTGTGAGACTGAGTATAATTTAAGTATGTTTTTGTTATATAATTGATTATATATAGAGTTTTGATGTCGCGTGTGTAAGATAAAATACTACAGGTGAGTTGTTTTAAAGTACTAGTGTAAAAGTTTAAAAGATATATAAATCACAAAGTACGTGCTCGATTTTATTTCAAGACAAAATCTATGGAACTAGAACAAACTTCAACGCTGTTTTCAATGTAAATTATTTGATTTTCATTAAAAAATATAAGTTCAAGTAAATTTTATAATTTTTTCCACAAACCAAATCAACATCAACATAAAAACGTCAAATTTACCAAATCCATTTCATAAATTAGAAATTGTTGCATCCTCATATATCACCCACACCGATAGTAAAAGACGCAACGAGGGAGAAAAAAAATTAATCACAATTAGCCAACGTGCGATATGTATTTTCCCCAAATCGCATATATCATACGAACAGGAAAAATTTCCGCTCCTTCGACAAACCAAGGAAGTGAAGGGCCAACATACGAACCTGCAAGACCGTACATTTCATATGATATAAAATTTCCCAAACTGTGATTCGCGATTGTTAAAATATTATATTATATTTCAGAATCAATTCGTTTATACAATAAAAACCAATATTGTTTTCATGTTATAATAAGATTTATCACAATACTTTTTTATCATAATATACACATTAACATTATCATACTTCAATTTTCACCATTGTTCATGTTCCCATTGAATATATAATACAAAATCAAAACATATAAGCCACCACAATCCTAGCAATGACCACAAAAATTTTGGAAACCGTTGATGCAATATATCCTTGCGAGGAATCCTTATCTGGCAGCAGTGGTTGGTAGGAAAAGGGAGGCAACGTTCGGGTTACGCGGCCCACCGATAAGGGACACCACTCTTCACTATCCACAAATACCAAAAGAGCCAAAACAACGACACCCCGTAACCGTAATACCGTAATCTTCCACATTTGGAAATTCGACGCGTTCGTCTCGTCCAAAATACCAAAAATTCACGTGCATTTTTAACTAACTAGTATATAGGCCCGATGTTAATAGCATCGGCTAGGAATTGATAACCTTACTATTAAGTAATAAAATAAAAATTGAATATATTTATGCAAAATTATTTTATAACCGTGCCGTTGCGTGATGTCATAAAACAAAAATTGAATATATGCAAACATATTTTATAACCGTGCCCTTGCGAAATGTCTCCAGAATATAAGATTAT
>JAOXNN020000088.1:4719089-4740978 GCA_028571205.2 Hydropsyche betteni | reverse complement strand
TTCATAAGCATGATATTATAGACGTTAAATGTATACGCATAAAGACCATATTAGAATAATTTTTAATAATTTTATAGGCGCAAAAAAATAATCGTATCGACGCGTCGTTTTAAAGTCGCGAGCGTCATCGAACAGACGGACAGACAGACAGACGGACACACACTAGAGGATAGAGGATATAAAACAATCAACATTCCCATAATTCCGTTAATAATTCGTTTCGCTCTTTTCGCCCTTTAGTTTCACCCTTATATGGTTAGATCTATCGAAATTTACTCAAAAGAGAATAACCACTTGAAAAAATCCCCATTGTCCTGAGAAGGTTTACATACGTTAGTTTCGCTCGGAAAAGCAAGAATTGTTTGTTTGTTTCGGTGTCCGCGCATTTCGAACGCCGGTGTGAAAAACCGCGCTTTTCGAGTCGACACGTGTGTGCATGTGTGTTTTCATACGTGGACGAATTGCCGTTGCGAATGTTTGTTTTTGGCACTGATGGGCACACTCGAACGTCACGTTGCGCATATATGCATGACGTGAATTGCACTCGTAGGGTTGTCATTTTTTTAGTGTTGCAATTTTGTTTGGTTTTTTATGATATGGGTTTGTTGTGAAGTTTTACAAATCGTACTCGTGTATCATTATTTTTAAGTAAAATGCTTTTTATACCGATTTAAATTTGGGTTTGTTGGAAAACAAAGGTATCATACTTTTTACACAATATTTATGATTTTTTTGTTGAATTATTCAATTTGAATCATTAAAATATTGACAACCTTATTGTTTATCAAATTCGGTAATCAGTGTAATTTTGATTGTTTATATCTTATATCTGATGTATGATGTAAATTAATTCCTTTTCCTAAACGCATTTTTTTTCAAAATTGTCCTTTAAATAAACTTTGTTGCTTTCAATAAAAAATTTATTTGATACGAAAATAAATTTTAACAAAAAAACTGTGATATAAAATTTTTATTAACTTTACTGTGTGAATTCCATCGAAAGCATTTTTGAAATTTCATAAATTTTCCGTCAACCATACGGTCGTCCTCGCTTTTCGATGCACATTTTATTAAAAAATCATCCCTTTTCATACGTCCGAATATTTCAAACACACGTGACAACCCTCGTCACCATCACCCTCTTTATATGATGCACTCGTCATCAGCTTGAACCGATTCATCCCCATTCGACGACATCAAACACTCACCCACTGACGTTCGCACATAATACAGATTATTTGAGGGGTGCAGAAACGAAATCCACAATTTTCATATGAGCAACGTTCAGGTTGACCTTTGTATCGTTTTTATTTAATAAAGACAATATGATTATTATTATATTACAAAAATTGTGTAATTTTATTGATCATAAAAATATTATCCATTTATAAGTACATATAATATTGAATCTATTTTTGATTTGTGGCTTTTGATACTAGATCCTTTGTATATATATATTTACAAATTCTATAATACACGCTTCAAACAAGGGACTCGTCATTCATTCGTCATTCGTTTTCAATGGTCAGAATCAGAAATAGTCGACCTTTTTCTTTGATTTTTTCACATTTTCACAGTTGATTCGATCTGAAACCGTGGCCAGGATTTAGCATTAAATCGACCGATAGAAAAATATATAAAAGTCACTTCGTTAATTGCTCATCCTGACCAAGGGGATACGCTCGTTTTGCAGCAGCCCCTAACAACCGTCGACTGTTTACGATCGTCGATCATTCCGGTTCTCGTTTTATCGCAAAGTACCGGGTACTGTATGTGTTGTGTCGTATTTTTGCTCTGGAGTAGTTTTTTATATTGCTTTTTCAACGAAAAAATAAACTAACGAAGAAGTGCAGTTGAGCGATGAGTATTCAGCGTCTATTAAAAGGCGCGATGCGCTGCGCAAATTGCATCCGTATATATTGTGCACTTTCATGTTTTTCCGTGAGGTTGCATTTATTTCAGTACTTGAAATTTTTTATAGGATATGCACGTATTAACGAGATCATTATATAATTTTTCTGAATCTGATATATGAAAGTAATGAGATTTTCATGAATAAAATTAAAAAAAAAATTGTAATTAAAATAAATAATTCTTTATATTTCAAAAATATATGATTTGAATTTTACTTTACATTCATCTCGAAAATTTAACGTTCTGCAAAATTGTTAATCCACAGTTAAAGTGAAGCACTTCAAAACTTTGATTAGGCAAATCTCTCAAACTGTTTTCTCGTATTCAAAATAGTTTTGTGCAAATACGGCGAGTTTCTTATTCGAGTAATAGATTGTTTTTGTACGTTTTTACTAACAAAAACTAATAATGAAAGTTTTTCATTTATATAAGAAGCTTTTCATACGGCGCAGCGCCTGTTAATTTTCCACGTTGTAATATTCTGCTTATTTATGTTTTCAGTGCGAAAACTATCTTTCAATCTAATATTATATTAATAAAAGCGCAAGAAAAGCTATTATCTTCGAGCAAGAAACAAAAGTTTCAGCCAAGAGCGCGAGCACGTGCAAAAGCGCGCAAACACCCTTACACTAAAACCGCATTAATTCGAACCCGGATACTTTAATATATATATCCGCTCATACTATTTTTTGTTATATTTAATAATCAAACATAAACATCTGAACATTTTTTTTAAACAATGAAAAAAAATTGAAAATTCTTTAATGTGTTACGTGTGTCTGTTTTCAATATCTTAACAATTAAAATTTCTAATCATGTAAAACTTTTAATAAAAAAAACTCAATTTCATTGAAAGATTTAATGAGTTGTCATCGAAGAAACACATGTACTTATAGACATCACGTAATGCGAGCCCATAAAGGTTTAGACAATTGCCGACCATTAACTTAAGATTGCTAGATTGTACTCATCCCCTCAAATCTTCTGTCACGTAAGGGTTAAGGGATGTTCTTCGAGTAAAACCCATAAACTTTCAAATGTAAGTATACAATGCACCAACTGCATACTTTGATTTATTTTTATGTAATCACACTTGTTAACATCTTCTCATTTTTTTTAAATAATATAAATTTAAAATATGAAACTAAACACTCATCATTCTAATAACAGTTTGCATAATAATAAATTATATCAATCGATCGAAATCGCACTGCTAAAATTTTGAATACCGAACTTCCGAAACGAACCATCCATTCACCCAGAACGGGCACAAAACGCGGATAGTTTTCATTGAGCGAACTTTTCGACCTCAACATATTCACATATGCACACCCACGAAGCCTCCGGCAAAACCAGGACAATGGATACGAGGAGTTCGGCAGGTAATCGCACGCATAATCACACGCCCGGCCAAGGATAATAAGATCGGTTCAAGTCGCATAGCTTTTATTGGTCTCTCGGAGACAATGTCGTTTATATTCTCTTGTCGTGAATCTCTATCCAAACTACCGCAGTTCGTGGGTTCGGGTTATGAATCGATGTATAGTTGCGCTTGTGTAATCCTGGATGGCTCTTTGTGAGGATGTTCCGATAAATGAATGTATTACATTGTAACGTCCAAAAGGAGCGAAATTCGCTCGGTCAAAAACAGATCATTCTAGGAATAAGACGTGAATAGTAATATTTTATTTTAATATTAGAAGAGAATCATGTTCTTTATTTATTTTAATTTATCGGTTGACTTGCAATTTCTTTGCCCTTAAACGATATGCTGTCAACGTGAGATTTGCGTGTAATTTGTTTGTGTGAAAACTAGTCTAAACACAACACAAAAAAGCTACCAAAACCATCAATTTGGCTTTTAGAGAAGATATCACACATCAAAAAAATATTCGCAGACGGTTTATAAAATTTGATTCAGGGAATTTTAATCTCGAATCTAGGTTTCCTCAAACATTCGTCAACCACAAAAATTTAAAAAACATCGCTTAAAATAATCTTCAAAAAATATTTGGAGACAAAGCTAGCCCTATAACCATTTCAAGATATCTGACTAACATAGAAAAGGTGAAAAAATATTGCTTCATGACAATACAAGGCCTCATACCTTTTTAATAACGGATTTGTAAGATATTTATTACCAAATCGTTGGCAGAAAACTCTTCGTGTAATTTTGAAAATAAAAAAATTAGTTTTTTATTTGTTACAAAAAAATCAAACATTTTGGGCGTTACAACCTAATATAAAGGTCGTTTAAACGTATATATTTTTGTATCATATCATACGTTTATACTTCAAGTCCATATTGAGTTCAATTTCACGATATGTCTATACTAATATAATACAATGCTTATTCAAATAAACGGAAATGAAAAATATGAAAATACCTCGAAGCAAATAAATAACAAGGCTTTTCATATTGTCCAAAATATTATCAATAGAAAGTTTTCGATGTGAATGTTTTATTTGAATTGTGGCATACTTATTGCGATGGTGCGATTTATTCGATATTACGAGTGCGTTATGTATTCGAAGATTGCCCGACGCGATATGAATCAATTTATCGCATTAGAATATAGGAGTAGTTTACAAGTGCGCGATTCGCTAACTGTGCGATTTAATGATATTATATTATATTTCGATGAACTATCTGAATTTTGATTTGAATTAGGTATGCTTATAGATGAACTATTTGATTGTAATATTTTAAGTGGAGAGTGGAGGTTATTTTTCGTACATCGTTTTTATCAATACTTTATTTTTAATAATAGAAAATTTCTTAATATAGAAAGCACGATATAATCTCATATTCCTTGTAAACTATTTAAATATAGATATTATTTTTAGTAACGTGTTTTCATGTGATTCATTTATGAAATAGAATATTCTTTTATCACCCGGCAATCGTGAGCATAATAAAATATGGTTTTCGTGACCAATATCAATAGATTATTTTTAGTTATTCACATTCTTTGGAATACATCATCAATAAAACTACATGACTCTTTCATTTACTCTATTTTCGTATAAGATCACATAACCAGATCCATCAAACAAAAAAATACATCAACCCCCACCGAAGAGAAAATATCCAAACATTTTTTTCGATATCTATAATCATTACCCATATTTGGTAGATATAAATTTAATAATTAATTTACATAAAGTATTCACAATTAAATAAAGATTTCTCGAATCCTCTTATAATACTCTTGCACTTATTGAGTAACTCGCATATAATACGCGTCATTTTTTTTTTAGTTTCATCCATTTATCAACAACTCAACCATTTTTATTTTATTGCCTTAGGTTGAAACTCCATACTGAACGTTTTTGCTAGTGTTTTTATACGCTCACTGTTGTTTCAATCCAGTTATATCCCTATGGCATAGGAAAATAAGACAATGGCGGAAAATTCTGAAAAGACGTTGTCTCGAGACGTCACTGTTTCAGTCCAATATTATTCTTCAAATTCTACTAAAATTATAATTTTATATTATACTAGCTGAACCCGGTAGACGTTATCCAGCCAATCTGTATTATAACAGCTTGATATGATTCTATGAATTGCGTAACCAAAACAACTAAATTCAACAAACGACAAATCTTTGACTGTTCGTACTGATTTTTTTTCCGAAGTTATTTTTTTTGTTTTAATAATTTAAAAAACTTTCCAACAAAAAATACATATACATGCCAATTTTCATAGTGATTGGTCAAACGGTGTTGGTTATGTAAAAGTTTACCATTTGTATATACTGAAAACAAATTTAAATGCCAAAATGTCAGTTATAATAATAATAATAATATATAATCACGGATTTCTGTGTGTCTGTTCGTTCTTATGACGCTCGCGACTTTAAAGATATAGAATTCAAATATGGACTTCATGCGTATACAGTTAACTTCAATAATATGATGCTTATTACCTAATGCCTTTGGCTTTGCCTTTACGTCACAAACAAATAATAAATGAACTTTTTTGATTTTATTTATTAAATATTCAAATCGGATACACATTTCGGGTTTTCACATTTTATCGTTTTCTGCTTCTTAACAAATCCACATCCGATGTTATTAACATCGGGCCCATTTACCTACTAGTATTATAATAATAAAAACAAAAACTCTAACATACTATTATATTTCAAAAATCCAATTATATACACTCGAAATAATTAAAATAAATAAATAAACCCATCTTAAGACCCACACCGCCGTCACGAAACCCGCGTCGAGAGCGTGAAGAATTACCACGATTTTTCACCGCCTCGGGGCGGAACTTCCCTCCGTATGTGCGTACCCTTCGAGGGCCAGCCCTCGGGATTCCTCCGAAGGATACGAACGATTTTACCCTTTTTCTTTGAGAGTTTCGCCCCCGGGACCCTCCCGGGGAGCTGGCCGGGCCTGTTTGCCCTGCACTCCGCGTGTGATAACCGCGCAAACCGAAATAATCAAGCCGAAACAAAGAGCGGGAAAATGAAACTCTTTCGCGTGTGTTTGAGGCCTTGGTGTTGTCTTTGGTAGCGGGGAAAAAATGTATTCAGTCCGTCGGTAAATACTGAGTCCTTTTGAGGGATTTTTATGGTGTGTGCCCGGTACGCACTGAACGCTTTCCTGTTTGTTTTTGTTTACGTTTTCTGTCCGTTTTATGATTTTTTTTTTTACTTGTGGGAGTCAAACTGTTAAATTTTTTATTGCGGATGGGCTTTGAGGATCTTGAACATTTTAGATTCCGAAAATTGTTTGAACGTTTATTTTTATATTTTGTGTAAACCGTATACACTTTATCATCAAATATTGTTATTTACATCCTACTTTTTTATAAAAGATTTAAGATTTATTTTTCGAAACAGAATAACTAAAAAAATGGTACAATCTTTAAATAGACATTGCGGAAGTTGAAAAATTCAAATTAAAATTAATGTTTACATAATAATCTTTCTGAGTATTTGAAACCATTTGCGCTCGACATAAATTTGAAATTTTCATTAATTATGACGATTTTTTTATTCATTTTTAGTTTCGCAAATCGAGACAGTTGGTGCTACAACCCAAAATCTTGAGAATTTACTAAAAAATATATAGAAACAAGTTATCACAAATTATTATTTTATCCGGTCGTTCTCAATATTCAAAATTTTCAAAATTAAGATAAACAATAATTTGAACATACAGAAAATTTATACTACATAAATTTGTGGACCATATGAACTATATCTTAACTCTTTGACATCAAGCGAAATATAAAAAATTTGATCTTAAAAATTGGGAAGATTATTATGATTTTGCGAGAGTTAAACTTTTGTCAATTTTATAAATATCAAAATTTAAAAAAAATGTTTTAAGAAACATATTAATAATTGCAGGGATTTTTAGATTATCAATCATAAAAAAAATGAAATGATTTTTGGGAATACATAAATAATATAAAATTATCAACTTTTTTAAAATATTTACATTAAAAATAGATCCATGTCTTAAAATTCAATTAAAACACGTCCCCATTTCCACACATACGAAAAAAAATAAATCGACCAAAGCAAACGCCACTCTTTCCCCACAAAGACACCTCACCCATCCGCAACCGCCATTAATCATAGGCGCGTATGCAACTTGCCGATCGTCCCGAGACCACGGCAACCACACCGACCACCGATACCACCCCGAAAGCCTTCAAGAGCCTCCTCCAGAACCGCCCAGAGGGCAGGTTTCGAATCGTACGAGAGAACAACAGACGCGGCCGTCGCGAAAGACGTCGCTCCGTCCTCGGGGACCGTTTGATTGATAGTGGCTCGGCAAATGTAATTTACTTTGAAAAATGTTGGAGGAAATTCGCGCGTGTGTATGTGTGTGTGTGTGTGTGTGTATGTGTATGGGGATGTGTCCAATTCTCGCGAGGAAGTCCCGCCGATGAGCTTCCAATTTTCTTTGACGATAATTCCGTTTAAGAAAAATGCTTTTTTTCACATCGTTCCATAGACGTGTAATAATATAGGTTTTATATTAAATTGTATATATTTTTGGACTTGAGTTATCAATTTTATCTTTCGTTTCATCAGATAAAAAAAAATTTATTAACATTTCTTATTTTTAAATATTAAATTCTATTCCGTTTGAATGTTTCGAGTTTTTTTTTATATATATGAAAATATTGTTGTAACCCAATATTTTTATAAAACAACTGTATTTATTAAAATAATAACTTTTTTAATTAGAATAAACAGTTTTTGTCAACACATCCAACCCGTATAAAAGAACCGAACTAATTTCCTAAAACTAGTTTATTCAAAGTTTCTCTACAAAATTTTCTATTACGTTTATAAAGTTCCTTTCAATTAATCGGTCCCATTGGTACATTACAACAAGTGAAAACTTCTCAAAATTAATTATCATAATAGACACTAACACTTTAAACTACAACATTCTTATCAACTTCCACCCTTTTCGGAAAACAGGCACACATTCAAAAATAACGACCGATCCGAATAACTTTCGAAGCGCGGCGAATTTGCCATTCGTCATAATGATGTCAAAGATGACAACATCAGATCACAACTTTGACATATTATACGTAATTTTGCGAACTCCCCTCAACCCCCCGATTGATTGATTGATTGATCGCCCCGCGTGTAAATAAATGGTCAATCAATCCTACGAATACCGAATACAAATTTATGCATGCTCTGTATGTTTGCTTTTTTTCGGTATATTATCCGCATTGTGTCCTAATTGTCCTCTCGACGCGAATTGGCAAATAACGCGTAACTGAATGACGTTTATCTTGTTGGGAAATTATTTGATTGTGCGTATTTTTTCATGGGATTAATTCTTTTTTATTTTGTTTGCAATGTAAACCGTTGAATAATTGATTGAATTGTTTATAATGATAGCTTAACTCGTTATTTAATTTTTTTATTGAATTTAAATATCAAATTTCATTTTAGATATAATAAATGTAATATATAAAAATTGAATTTTATGAATGTATCAGAATTTTTAATTTTCTATTACCTATATATTTTATAGATTGTACATATTGTAATTAGAGATTCTATAATATTATCAACGATTTGATAAGAATCGACCTTTGATATTACCAATAGTATGGGGTAATTTACAAATGATATTAATAGCCAAATCAATCTATTTTTGTTTTTCAATTTTATTTTGAATTTTTTACTGTGATGATAACTATCATGATAAATCACTAAAATTTCGGAACTTCCATATAAGGTAACGATATCAATGACTGACCGTGTACCTGTGGTTGACTTCTTCTCAGATAGTCGTAAAAATTAAAGTTTTTAAGAACGATAATCTTTTGGAAGAGGATAGATAAGATATAATAAATAGCTAATATATCGTATCCTTTCCGTAAGATTATCTTCTTTAAAAACCTTATTTTTTTATAATAATGGTACATTGTCAACTACTGATGAATTGTCTTATACTTAATCATTTAAATATGATGCAGCTTTTAAACATCAAATTCACGGTATTAAGCTTATAATTATACTATAAACTATTATTAAGACCATTGTCATGGTAAGCAACGAAATTAATTACTATAAATTTATCGTTGATTTTTTGAATTTGAAATATAAAAACTGTACCATGATCATATTATTTTATAGACATATCAGAGTCTAGTGTTCGATCGAACTACGGACAAATTTATAAAACAAATTTCAGAATTCAATTTTAATTGTGTGAAATGAAATTTATACAACTTCCACAAAACACGCAAAACCGAATTTCACTCCAATTCCAAACGGAGAGTCATTTAAACGGAAACGATACACGTGCATTGGTCGATCGGCGAAACGGTATACGGCCGTCGGTTTCCCGGGGTTTTCCCAGAGTTTTCCGATTTTATAAAGCGCGGCACATGTGACGAGCGGGAAAATTGGGTTTTCCCCGCCTGCAACGGACAGATAAATAACTCAATTGTACCGGACGCCGAGTCGAATGTGTAGAGTGAGTGGCCTTCTTTAATTAAAAGCCTTTCGCGGGTTGTGTGTGTGGATGTATTGAGTGCATCGGGGTTTTGGTGTAGTGGGTATTCGTTGCACGTTTTCGCGAACAAGAGATGTATCCGATTTTATGAATTACCATTTGTTCGGGACATTGGTGGTTTTTGGATGTTGCTTTTTTGAGAGGTGTTGAAATTTGATGTGTGTTTGGGCTGTATTATTTTTTTTCATGTGGAAATTTTTATTTTTGTGTATTGTTTTGATAATTATTAGAAATTCATAAAAAAAGTTAATAAATCTTTTAAACTTCAAATCTTTTTTTATGAAACTTATCTGAAATGTTTTGATGATATTTAATAATTTGTGAGAGTCATCTATTTCTCTATATCGAAATCTTATTTATATTTAGGTCGGTTTGTTAGTTAGATTTCATATTATTATAAATTATCAATTATAATTAATTAGATTTTGATCGTTAAAAATTGTTTATGAGTCAAAAATTAATAAATACATTTGATATTGACAATACGAATATTTTTAATACTTATGAATCATAAAACTAGTAGGTTTATTAATGTGATGTATCTGTATTTTTTTTTCAAATGAAACAAATTATAATAATAAAACGAAAAATCATAATCGATCTCAAAATTCAACAAAAAAATAAACACTAAAAAACAATCAATATAAACAAACACCCGCAAAAGCAAACACCCAAACAATCCCGCAGCTACAACCCGAGCAATTTTCTCGGAGCATACGTTAAGCAAAAGCCTTGATTAAATTTTTCGAGGCGCATCCCTCCCACAGCAGCATCGTCGAAATTAGACCGCCGAATCCGGGAATGCAATTCGAACGGAAATCCCGACGACTGAAAGATGCAGGATGCACTCACCCAACGCATACTGCCCATTCCTGGCCCATCCCACCCCCGCGATCCTTCCCAGGACTGACCCGGCAAATCCCTGTTTGAACGCACCCCGAGCTTGCCCCATCCCGGGGCTGCCCCGTCCCAGGCCCGAGCTTGCCCAACCCCTTGCCCGTCCTGGGTTGGGTCTCTTGGTCGGTGTGAATGTCGTCGTGGACGCGGTCACGGCTATCAGCACCACAAATAGCTTTCGAATGCCGGACAATCCTGAAATTTCAACCCCAGAGCGCATATTGCGATCCGTATTTCGCAAGGAGTGCCCTTATTGGAATCGATTCGGTGCGGCTAATGCGCGTCTCTGCTTAACTATGCGGTCGCATTGTGAAGAGTTTTTCGATGCTGTTGCAATATTACGTCGTTGTCGAATGTAGAACACTAGTGTATGGGCCCGATATTAATAATATCGGCTGCTAATTGATAACCATACTATTGCGTAATAAAATAAAAATTGAATATATTTATGCAAAATTATTTTATAACCGTGCCGTTGCATGATGTAATAAACAAAAATTGGATATATGCAAACATATTTTATAACTGTGCCAGAATATAAGAGTCGCGAGCATCATCGAGACAGATACACAGACAGACAAACACACAGACGGACGGACACACAGAAATCCGATATATAGAACATGTGCGTGCATAGGCAAAAGGTGTCCCGCGAGCCACGCTCAGACTAATATTTACTTAATAATAAAAATATATTTAACTGAAATAAAAATTTGAAAACACACGAAGTCAATTATAAAACAATTTAATCCAGGTTCACTTCTATTTTAAACACGATCTTTCATTTTGACATAAATCAACAATGATCATGTCATCATCAGACTTCAATGACTTCCTGGTCAATGATTTATTAATCAATGAAAAATTCCCAGATCTGACAACTGAGTGATTCTAATTTGAATTACATCTCTACTGTATACATTTTGCCTGCCCTCCCGTTATTATTGTTACAAATTTTATACAGAGAAAAATGCCATAAATTCTCACTTGAATAATATTTCAAAAATTTCTATAGGCTGTTTATTGTTCACCAACTAAACATTGAAAAAAGTGTCCTCCACACAATAGAATAGTTAGAAAGGAAAAAATTATTTGACCATCAAAAAAATCGGATGAAACTTACTCATCGACCTAACACTAACCGACCGCTCTCGCACTTGAACGCATACAATTCCAAACGAATATTTACACATAAACTCAAAACACCTTGAAATTTTTTAGCAAAACCGATAGAGGCCAAGGCCTGGCGTTTCCGCGGCACCCGATGAGTAACGACTCACGGACCACAAGCTCCGCAGATGTCTCAGCTCATAAGGTACTTGTGCGAAATTTATGCCCTCGTCTTAGTTACACAGCGAGCAAAGATTTATCACAGTTAGGACATCTCAGCTGCTCGGGAAACTCCCCGCCTTGCAGCCCTATTAACTAATTGAAACGCGCAAAGGAACGAGAAACGTCCAATTAAATTCCGGCCGCTATTGCTGCTGCGAGAAATTAAATCGCATCGATTCGATTTAATTATTGCGCTTTGTTCGAATAGGTGATGGAGGTGTTTGGATGGCGTGTCGTTAATTTTTCGAATGGTTGATGTTCGAATGTGGTTATATTTTGTCCGTCAAAGAGTCAACCCGTTAGGGGTCAAACCGTCAGAGGCCAACTCGTCAGGGGTCAACCCGTCAGGGGTCAACCCGTCATGGGTCAACCCGTCATGGGTCAACCCGTCAGGGGCCAACCCGTCAAGGGTCAATCCGTCAGGGGCTGACCTGTTAATCATATCAAGCTGTTATAATACAGACTGGCAAGACAACGTCTGCCGGGTTCAGTTAGTAATTTTATGAAATTGATCGATACCAGGCTCTTTTGCAACGTCGAGCCTAGGGCTAGAGCTCTACTGAACCCTCCCAGTGGGGACCATAAAAGAGACATTTAATAAAGAAAAATTTCGAAAATTATCTTCACTTAAAAAATCACTTCTAACGAAATTAATTTAACTCAAAACTTTAATACAAAAAAATTACGATTCAACATCATATTTGAATAACTCTTTCGATAATTTCAACCCAATCGGCGCCGCCAATCCAAAACGAAACAAAAGCAACGACCGCACAACCGAAACGAACGTTTCCAATAAACGCAAACCTCCAACGGCAACGATACGTTCCGCGGCACAAAAGTGATGATTTTAATTAAAAAATCGACAGCGCGCATATTTTTATTAATGCGCGCGCTGTTCGGCGCGTTATCGAATTACGCGCGCCCTCGCACACAATGGCAGCGAATAAATAAATATCGCGAACGGCCGATTCGAATTTATGAAATCGCTTAATTGGAGGGACGCCGATCTGGAAAAAAGCCAGTGTTGCCAATTAAATTAAATGTCGTACGTCAGGTTTGACGCTGGAGGCGTGCGCGATTTTGCGCACTTTTTTTATTTTTGTTTATAGTGTTTTTTGTTTGTGATTGTTTCAATTATATTATATCAAAAAAAATTTAATATTGTTTTTTTTTTGTTTTTGTAGTTCAAATTATAATATACACGCAACTTATAAGTGAGGCTCCATGGTGAGTGAAAGCATACAAAAACGTGAGCTACACATTTTCATATATAATATTTACGCTCACCTCATGAGGCTTCACCCATACTTTTCTATAGAAGTTAATGTATTGGTTGTCCATGTTGTAATTAACCATCTGTCAGAAAAACTTGAAAGAATAAGGTTCAAAAATGATAACTTTTCGGAGAGGATGCAATTGATTAGCTATAAATCACGGCCTTTTTTTTCTTTTTGTTGTCTTCATTTCCATACTGCTTGGTATTTGTGATCTTGAAAGTGTCAATGATTAAGTCGGGTTAGGTTTGATTATTTTTTTAGTTTTATGCTCGGATTGTTATCTTTAAGCTAAAGTTTTGTAAGTTGGAAAAGAAGACAATGAAAAAGAAATTAAAATTTTTAACAAAGAAAACATGACAACAAAAACATCAATAATACACCTTCTAAGAATACGAAACTTTTTGTGTTATGCATAAACCTAGCAATTTCACAAACGAATATTCATATACACATATAATTCAAAATAATAATTAAACCTCTCTGCTAATATTTAAAATTAAAAACTAATTAACATAAATCTAAACAAATTTTTTCATTTCAATATCATCATTCTTATAAAGCTGTCATTCCAATTATATACATTGAAATTCAAAAATTCAATTAATATTTTCACATCGTCGAGACAGTCAACCGATCACCAACAACACTTCCGTGCACACGACGACTAGTAAAAGTGTGAAATGCAAATGCACTCGCACCTGCAATTGCGAAAGGACTGCATCGACACCCCTGAATATGTCTGGGTGAAAAAAAAAATAGTTTACATTTTTCAGAGTTTCAAAAAGCTCTCGACTGCATGTAGAATTTCTCCATGCATCTGAAAAAAAACATTGAACGTGCATTAGTGCATCAGGGCGAACATATTCACGAACGCATGAGAGCGTACCGTCTGCGTAGAATTCTTTTTTTTTCAAGTTTTGTACGAGATGAATCGAGGATTTTGCATTTGTTCATATCTAAATATGATAGATAGTATTTTATTGTGAATTTGGTGTTTTTTTTTTATTTTATCGAATGAAAAAATCAAGAGAATGTCATATCGATTCATCAATGTATAATATTATATAAAAAATATGATTTTTATTTTGAATTTAAAAATTTAGAAAATTTTAAAGTGTACATCGACTAATTGAATAATAGAAAATTATCACCTATATATAATCACCGATTTCTGTGCGTGTGTGTCTGTTCGTCTATTCAAATGATACTCGCGACTTTAGATATTCTAATATAGTCTTTATGCGTATACAGTTAACGTCTATAATATGATGCTTATTACCTACTTACTACTGGCTTTGCCTATATGACCTCTTATGACAATAATAAATGAACTATTTTGATTTTATTAATTAAATATTAAATATTCAAATCGAGTACGGGCAGCCGATGTTACTACTGGCTTTGCCATTCCGATTTAGACCGTATGCCTATTAAAATAACAGCTATAATCACTATTTAGATTATTCTCGAGCTCGGAAATCGCGAGCTCCAAATTTTTAGTCTTTATTCTCATTATAATAACGGCTATAATCTTATCATATAAATTTATATTCTGGAGACATTTCGCAAGGGCACGGTTATAGAATAATTTTGCATAAACATATTCAATTTTTATTTTATTGCGTAATATTATGGTTATCAATACACAACCGATGTTATTAACGTCGGGCCTATTTACTAGTTTTAAATAATGCTAAATTTAAATAAAAACGTATTTCGAGCGCCTTCACACAACGCCAATGCGACGTTTTTTTCACTAGGTCTTATTTTCGGGGCAGGTCTCATATTGAAACCGTCCTTCAAAATCGTAGTAGGTCTTATTTTCGGGCAATCGCAGCGCAACACAGAGTTGCGCAACGCCCGAAAGCGGCGCCGGCTTATGGCCGCGAATCCGCCCCTCTCGTCCCGCCGAGCACGGTCGGTTGTCGGCAGTGTGACGCGGTGCGGTGTCGCTGTGCGGGCGTGTGCTTGCCGCTCGAGACGTCTCCGCCTCTCGGAGTTTCCGCAAACGGTTCCCGGAGCGCCCCCCGCGCCCGAACGGCCCCCGAAGCCCCGAGGCCGCCGAGCGAAGCCCCCGAGCGTCGCCCCCGTCCGCGCCCCGAGTCCCCGCCGCAGCCGCCATGAACAAGACGTGCGCGCGGTGCCTCAAGACCGTCTACCCCACCGAGGAGCTCAAGTGTCTCGACAAGGTGATCCGCCGCCTTTTTTTTAAATCCTGCGGTTCGAATCGTGTGTAGAACTTAGCGTCCTTCGAGCGCACGTGTTACCCCGCCGGGGGGCCTCCCCCGCGCCCCGCCCCTTCCTCCCGTTCCGGTGATCCTGCACTTTCGAGTTCGCCGATTGTTCGTTGGCTAGTTTGCGTTTTAGTATGAGTTGTGAGCTCTTGGATTGAGGTCCTTGACGTGTTTTGTATGTTGGAAGTTCGCAGATTACGTATTTGGACAAATTTACGTTTGTACTTTTATTAGGTTATGTTTGTCAGTTTTTACTATTTTCACGAAAATAAGACCCACCATGGTTTTAATATAAGATTTAATCCACGACAGTCCGTATGGGCCGGAAATTTTTGACTGCTCAAGTGCCCAGGATTTTTTACACTAATTTCCTATTTTTTGTATAATAATACTATTTGATATGACTCACATTTGAGGATTTATAACATAAAATTTTGATATCAACCGAAATTTACGAGCTCACATTGACATTGCAGGGGGTTTTGATCTGGACTGTGGAGAGTTAACATGTTTTTAATATAAGACCTATCCCAAGAAATTATATTTCTCCCGCATAACCTCCCCAGAAAATGAGACCTAGTTTAGTTTTCGATTGTGAAATTTATATAAGACCGGGTCTTATTAAAGATTTGATCATACAAATTTGCACATTCCAACAGTTCGTACGACAAAACGTTATATTGTACTATACGTAAATTCGAAATTTGTCATGTTTAAAAACTGACAAATATAACCTAGAACGAAATTCGTTAAAAAAGTCAAATTGCACCCTTATAAAATGCACGAACTACGCATAAAATACATTAAAAATCTTAATTTAAGAACTCGTAACGCATTTTTATTCATCTTAAACCGCATACTCTTCAATAAACAATTAACACATCCAAAATGCAAGTATACCACTTTCAATGAGTTTGAAAAAGGTTGTATTTGAATGTCATGACTCAATCGGAGTTACGTGCGCAAATGACGACGTATTACGTGCGATGATTTTTTGTTTCTAATTCGGGACGTTCATATTAGGCTTGTGTTCCTGTATTGGACAATTTTCGTTTCACTTTCTGAATAATTTTTGGAATTTGGGTTGAACGCGTAAGAATACTCGCGGAGTTATCAATGGAACGATTGCGGTCGTGGAATTATTCATGAGGACGTGTTAATTGATGTTTCAAATATAAACACGCGTTCGTTCGAATTCATTGATGGTAAAAAAAAGTGTGGAGATCGAAGAATTTTGGTAAATTGTGACATTCGGTTTGGTGAGGTGGCATAATTTATATGAAAAGTTCGTGCTTTCGACTTTTATAGAGTAATTTTAGTAAACTTTTCAATCCCGATTGGTGCAAGTCGGATTTGTTTGACTTTTAATGTGCCTACTTTTTTTTAATTATCATTCGGGCAATTAAATTTTAAAATATTCAAATAATCGTTTATTTTGAATAATTTTATAAAATTCTATTTTTATACGATATATTATTGAACCAGATACATAATTATGATTATTCTTCATTTAATATTCGAAATTTAAGCGTTTACAGTATTTTTTCTAACTTTCACTAGTAAATACAGATAGTCCTCGACTTACGACGGAGATACGTTCCTGAACCTTGGTCGTAAGTTGAACTGTATAATTGTTATTATTTTCGGTAGTTTTACTTTTATTAATACAATAATGAAATAATAAATAAATGACATTTGAAAATCTTTCACTGTTCGGATCCGTCATTTCAAATTTTTGTATTCCTTGATTAATTAAATTAAAAGCAGCAGCCATTTCATTCAATACGAATTTTTTTTGACGATTCTACTTTCCTACGTATTTATTTTTCACTTTCGCTTGAGATTTATCATTCAATTTTTTTTATAAATAATTAGTTAAAAAAAATTATATTATTTTTTTCGGTCGTAAATGCAAACCGTCGTAAGTCGAGGACTACCTGTACTGAAAGACAAAAAATTAAATGTTCAGAATTTTAATCATGTTTTGGTCAGAATTTTAATCAAAAATGGTCAGAATTTCACAACGAAACGGTCAGAATAGGTTAGGTTGGGTTAGGGTTCTTAATATTATTCTGACCTTTTTGGTTAAAATTCTAACCAATATTAAATAAATTCTGATGAATGGATTAAAAATCCTGACCAAAATCGCATTTAAATTCTGACTTTTTAAATAGCCATATTAAAAAATTCATCATCAAAATCTTCTACAATAGCAAAAACATACAAAAACCACAATTTTATCACAAATCCACCGAAATGAAAGTCTGAAAACACTCAATAGATAAAAACGAAACCGTCACGACGTGACGAAAGTAACGTTTGATAATCTTATCGCAATTTGAATATTCAAATAGCGTTTATCGTAATTGAGACTAATCTCTTGATAACACATATCATATTTCACTTGCAATTAAACAATTTTCAATAGAGGCTTTTGGCAGATGACAGAAACTGTCAGATCGCATTGTTTAGCGACGATACGATAAATCGTTCGATTTTTCCAAACGGAGTTTGCATTGCGTAATTCAGCGGCGTTCAAACTGGGGGTCGCGACCTCGTTTTTTTTATTTGTGTGATTGGGTCGGGGCGACGTATCGGTTTGTATGAAAGTAATTTGGTGCATTTCGTTGATAATTTTGTGTGCGTGTTGTCGTTTTGGGTTTGTTTGTGTTGACGTTGTATTATTTGTGTCTGTGTTTGGATTGGAAAGTAAATTTTATTGTCTCATTGTTGGGGTGTTTATAGTTGACACAGTTAAGGATGAATGGTTTTGAATTTTGATGTTCGTGAATGTTTTGTGTATTTCAATGTAGGAAAAATGTAATCTGGTCTTTGTATTATATTGAACAATTGTAGGTCAATATGTTTATAATTAAAATGTGAATTTGTGACCTTGAAAAAATGTTTATCAAGCCATGGCTTAGAAAGTAAATTAAAAATAGCGCCATATTAGGATTTATCACTATTCATTCACCATCTGGTGCTGAATTCACTTTTCCAATCGTATATTTGATAGTATTTTCTATACGTCGTTTTGATTCAATCTCCCAATTATTAACAATATCCAAATATTTCACATGTCCATGTACATCAAATTGATATCACCATATAACCAGTCCATTGCCATTCCGATCACTCAAACTCTGGTTATACTCCTTACTCATATATTCCTATTTTTACCTTTCGTTTATTCCATACTTTTCCTTAACCTTTTCACAAGAAGCGTTCACGAATATAAAACAATCGGTAGCCTTGTTCATCATTTTATATTTAAAAACTTTTATCATCACCTCCTGTCACGATTACAACCATGCAAATTATTCATCGATGATTTAATCATTTACGTATTATATTCCAAGTTGGAATTTCCGACTAATAAAGCGAAGCGACATGTGTTTTAAACAATTGATAGATCTGTTCGATTTTGACCTCTGACTACCATTTAGATCAATATTCATCACCTTTCTCTTACGCCTAAACATTAATTTTATCAAAAGGCTCGCACATTTGCAACGTTATCGAAGGTTCTCGAACTCCCTTATCTAGGACAAATCAACGACCACACTCACATCAGCTGTTCAAACACACACATCAGACCGATTCACTTTCACCATCCACCATGTGTCCATATATAAACGTATGCGCGCACGCCGTCAGAATTCAGATATGGCCGCCGCATAGAAAGTGCACGTCCTTTGATGTGCACAAATGGCGGCCATTTTGTCCCCTGAAAGCGTTCGGGTTTTCAGTCGGAATGTAGGTCTTCGTGTGTGCGGAATACGTGTCGTGGAAAATTAGATTTGATGGGTTTTTTTTGTCGGATCTGTTTCACCTTGGGCCGGTTTGTCGGCGCGAATTGATCGTTTTTGAGTTTGTTGATGTGATGTGCGGGTGAGATTGAGTGTGTTTGGTTTTGGAATCGATGGTTCGGTTCGGGTGGATGTATTGGATGTGGAATTAGAGTGATGAGTGGTATAGTTGGTGAATGGATGCGAATTGATTCGTTTATTTTTTTGACAGCCATTTGTCTGGCTGAGCGTATAGGAAATATTTCTTTATATCAACTGTTATGAATTTTTTTTTCAAAATCAGTTGATATAAGTCAAAAATTATAAATATAAACCATCATTTAACAAATTCTAAGATTCTCAAATTGTGTCTTATTATAATTAATCCTTAAAATTCTTGAAATTAAATTAAACTTTGACATTTGAAGTTATACATTACTGATGGACACGAATAAAATCTATCACTTCAATAGACATTTGACGTTTCCTTAATTTTCCTTAATCACGTGGTTCGTAATCACATATTGTAACCACTGAGATATATACGCGAATACTATCTGTCAGCTTGACATTAAGTCCTTCTTTCGAACGATTGCGATACGTATTTTAAATCACAAACAGTTGGTGTTCGAGCGATACGTTGGCATCCGTCCGTTGTACTAGCACCAAATTTTCTTGTATAATTGGTGATAATTATAATTTTAAGATCAAAAAAAAAATTAAATACATCTAGTCTTGCCATAACAATTATTTCCATACATAAAATTTCACCGAATCGAATTAAAAACCGCCAATTACGGCGTCCATTGTCATAGTCACTGTTCGAAAAAAAAATTACCACAAACATGCCAAGAATATTAACTACTTGAATTTACGTGATACGAAACCGAAAAAGACATCTCAATTTGACGACGAATTGGACACAATTGCCATTTAACATTTCAAAACAATCTTCCACATCCATCGCGGTCCATTTTCACTTTTTCCGAAGACCCTTTCCCTTTCGTTGGACCGCTCTTATTTTATCACTTTTATTCTATCTCGGATCTAGTTTGGACAATGAATTTTGAATAGTATATACGCGAAAAAAAATCTGAAGGCGTTTTCGAATCGGTTTAATTATTCTTATAAAACACGACACGATTTCCGTTCGGCGTATGCGAAAAATTCGCGTTATGAAACACGTTGTTGTATTTCTGTTTTTAGCATTCTTAGGAGTGTCATGTTGCCATTTTTCTATGCAGATTCGAACTGTGGAACATCTGTGATTCGAAAAGTAACGTTCGTTACAAGAAAATCGACGGATTTTATCGAATTTCTGTGTCGAAGTTGAAACGGAGATGTTTTATCGCGAAATATCATTTTGTTCTTCAAATATTTTCAGAAATTGTCATGATCGTTTACACAAAATGAGAAATCAAATATTGCATCAATGAAACTTGCTTATCAATTTGTAAATATTTCTAAGAATACTGTTTGTAAATATTTTAAAATCTACATTGTAAAATTCTGTCGATTTATACCTTTTTCACGTGCTTAGAATTTTTATTACAAAACCGAATCTAGTTTTACATTAATTTTCGTCATCTATATCAATTTCAAAAATGTCAACTCGAATCCGAATATTTATTCAATACAAAAAAAAATAGTGATATCATGATCGATATTTACTCAAAACTTATGTATATCATAAAAATATATCAGGAATTCAAATAAGTGTTAAAAAAATCTCAATGACTTCTATAGTTTGATAATTATTGACAAAACGAAAACACGTTTGTTCTCTTTAGCAAAAAAGCTTAATAATACCGATGTTTACGAATGATCTCACCTTGCGGTTTAAGTATACGAAAAAAATGTGCGTACGAAAAAAAAAATTACCGCATGTATAACGCAGTGCATGAATCACGTAATAAAATTTTGTTTTAATTATAAATTCGGTAGTAGAAACAAATAAAAACCGCATTACGCATTCGGCGTTTCCGCAACGCGTAAAGTAAGAGTGTTCTTTTGCTCTTTTATTATTCTCTCGTTTTCATTTTCATGCTCTGAAAGTTTTTTCTATTAAAACCGATTGTTCCAGCGCGATTATCGCGTTACTTTTATTTTTGTATTAATATATTGAAATTAGTGAGAAGCTGTTGAAACTGGTGGGATTTTCAAGACTTAATTTGAAGGTTTGAGCCCGAAATATTAATAGTGTTGTCACAGTGACGAAGTTAACTATGAGCGTTACCACAGATGGAAATCTGGTATTTTTATGTAGAGTAGACTTGGGAAATTCCGTCATTATTTTGTATCCCCTATATATAATAGCGGATTTCTGTGTGTTCGTCTGTGTATCTGTATCGATGACGCTTGCGACTCTTATATTCTGGAGACATTTCGCAAGGGCACGGTTATAAAATATGTTTGCATATATTCA
>JAOXNN020000088.1:4681643-4718989 GCA_028571205.2 Hydropsyche betteni | reverse complement strand
TATTAATTAAATATTAAATATTCAAATCGAGTACGGGCATCGACTTTAAAATAAACACATACACATCCCGATGTTATCAACATCGGGCCTATATACAAGTATTTAATAATTAAACAAAATTGAATTTTTCAAATACTGATTGCCCAATGAACGCCCCAACAGTTTCGAAAACGTACGAAAAACAGCAGCTTTTTGCCATTTTTTCCGCATTTCCCGTAATTTTTTCGAAACTTCGATTCCGTACGTCCGTCGGCTTTCGCTCGAAATCCAAATTACAAACATGTCAACAAGCAATTAGCGCTAACGATCACGTCGCCCGTTGTGGGCGCCGGACTCGAAATATTCCGCACACAGTAATTAAGATCGCACCACCTCGGATGAATTATGTATGGCTTTCAATTTGGCGAAATTATTCGGTGATAAATTTCCAGTCGTGCGATCGGGGCTCGCGACTAACGAGGGGACTTTCTCTGCCCCCTTTTTAATATTTTATTTGGAGGTTTTTATTTTTCATTATATTTGATCGTTAGGTCGGTGGAAATTATAACTTTCTTGTTGTTTTTGAATCGATTTTTTTTTAGAATAAAAAAACATGCTAATGTAAGTATAATGAAAACTCTTTTTATACGGTTCAAAGAAAAATAATCGATTATTTTTTTCCACATTTTTCATTTAAACGCGGTATTAAAAATATACATATTTTTTATTATGCCTCAATAGTAAGATCCAGAGCAATTCAGTATAAAATTATAATTATTTTTTTGATGATTTCACATGAAGAGATTTTTCCACATTATAAATTTTTTATAAAGTTCAATCGATCCTCTTTTTACGCAGCTCTAAAATAACACGATTCAAGGAAGAAGATCTAATTATCTTTTTACACAGTTTTTTCACTTTAACATGGCATAAAAATAAAAATAATATATGTTGTTATGCCACAGTGGTAATATATTCAGCACAAGCCAGTATACTGTTACCATTATATGTATGTAATTATTGTTATTAAATAAAAAATTTCAATGTTTTTCGATGATTTTACATGATGAAATTTTTTCACATTACATATTTTTTACAAAGTATATTTGGATGGAAGTTTTATCCAAATACACCGATGAAACCTAATTCCAATTTTTATATGATCACCATACATTATTTTAGACAGTAGTCTCTAAAATATATCTTCCGTATAAAAAGAGGATTGGTTATATGTTAAATCAATGAAATTCTTAAATATCAATAATTTTCTTAATAATTTATTTTTTTCATCATTTTCATATAAGAATATTTATAAAATGTATCAACGTGCTATAAAAAAAGGCCCAGACGTACAAGAAAGACTCGGAACTATCCAGATATGAAATTTTCGAACGCGTCGTCCGGAAAATCTTCGGAAAAGTCCCGCCGCGTCCACTCGCCGAAACCCAACAGTTCGAAGGCAAAAGTTTATTCAATAGCGGCCGTCGAACTTTATTTTTCCCGGCGTTCGCGGTGTTGGCGATTTCTCCCTAGTTTTATATGTTTTATTTCATTTTACTATGTTTTTTTTTTGTGCGATCGGAAAAGTGGAAAAATCCCGTTCTTGGTCGCCGTCGTGCGAAACTTGCCCGGCCGATTCGTACGTGTCTTTGAAATGAAACTTTTTTCGGACGTTGCGATTTTCCGAACGCTTTGCCACTGAAGTTTGGCTCCTCTTCGCGGTTTTGTTTGTATCGGACGCATACAGATTAGGTTTTTTCATATTTCGGCAGAAAAATAAATAAATATAAAAATATGCGGATCGCAAGTTTTATTATACGCTTCGGCGTAATTTTTGTGTTTTATATCCGCAATACGAAATCGACACAACTCATAAAATCCCGTCACATGTTTTATTCGCGTTGTTTTAATGCAGTTTCAGACCGTTTGTGCAGTCGTTAAATTTCTTCGTACTCTCTGTCACCATTACAAATATTTCAGGTTTGTAGAATCAAAACTCACATTTTCGTACCAAATGAAAATTTCATAATTTTATTTTTTTATTAACCACATTAGTATTAAAAAATATATGTAAAATTACACAAATAAAATTTTTAATATTTTTTTCAACTGTGACATTCGATTCGACACCCTTCATTTAATATAACATAAACGTAAGCTTGCAATTTCGTCGCCAATTTAATACCAAGCAATGAAAAGTTTGTCCTTTATTCGTCCAAGTTCCGAGCTTTAGAGTGCCGCCGAAAACCCATTAAGAGACCAGAGTTAATCGGGCGAGACCAGCTCATCGTTATACGTTTTTAACGCAAATAATACTTTACGGCCACCGTTAATTGCAAAACTTTACGTTTTTACGTATCCTCAGCTTCATGTGACGGTTCGCAAATATAAAAAAAAATAGATTCAGCGACGAAAAAACACGCAGAAATCCTGTATTTGTATGCGGAATATTGCGCGATTTAGATCCAATGTGACGTCTAAACTCGCTGCAGAGTCGTCTATTTGGCGACGGGATCTCTAGTGGGCTTTCGAAACAGTTAAAAAGGAATTTGAATTAAATTGAAAGTTCTCGAACGTCTGATGCTATGTCGGAAAAAAATAGAGAGGTTTGCTCCAAAAGCTCTCTGTAACGTTATTGGATTTATACATCGAATCGAATGAATTCTTTACTTTATCGAAAAATATTATTATAAAAATACCTATATTTAACACGTACATTTGTGAAAAGGTGGAAGGAAATCGTCGCATTTTTCACTAGCCACAATTTCGATTCGACAGTCGTCATCAATTCGAGAAGTTGACGCGCGAAAGCTCGAGCACACACACACCCACACACACACACACTCGCACACACACACACTCACACTCGCACACCATCGATTCGAAAAGGGCAAAAAGCGGTCGCTCTCCTATCCGTCTCTGTCCCTTGCACGCGATTAAATCACCGAATCCATATCCTCTTTTGACTTTCCGTCAGATCTCCCGAATAATCCGCGCGATACTCATTACGGTCCCGACCCGCGCTCCATTCTTTCCGAATGGCCGGCAATCGTTCGGGACGCCGATTCCCGCGCCTTTGTCCTCCCATTGTCGTCGTCTATTTCTGGTTCTTTCGGTGCCTCCTTTGACTTTCCCGCCAGGTATTTTCGATATGTAATAATCGGGATTCGCCCGCGGAAGGGGTGGACGTGCGTGGGCGTCGACTCGCATCGCCGGTCCGTAACTTTGTTCGGTCGAAGCAATTTTAACTTTGGCGCGAAGCAATAATATTCCGGGTGACGCATTCGAGATCTCTTATGTTTTCGCTTCGAAACTTTTGATACGTTTTGGCAACGCGAAAAATGGCTCTCATTTATTACGATGCATGACAGATCGATTTCAAGCGCGACGACCCGACGTGCGACGAATCTTGCCACAGGATTTATTATATTTTGAATCTAGTTACATATCACACCTATAAAAAGTATTAATCGATATGTTCAATTAGAAATAATTTAGGAGGTAGTTTTTTTGAGAAGGTGTGAACTGTGAACCTGTACGGGTACATACGAATTTTTCATTAATCAAATATGATACTAATTACAAGAACTTCGAACTAATAAGTGTTATTAATAATACTCATTCTACAATTAAGTCATTATCATACGCAGAAAGTAAAATGGCCACTTTTCCGAAAATTTATTTTAGTACGATCGAAATTTCCATCGTGTTTTTTCGCTTTAATCACTTTCAAAAAGTCGACTACTGAAACTATCACTTACCAAATTACCTCAAGTCAACAATTAAATTATCATATAAATCATATATAAATCATATCATCAATAATATTGATTATTTCTATGATATTATCTATAAGAAACCTTAAAAAATATATAAATGTTTTTTTCATTAATTTTTTTAACGATCAACCCTTTTATTACCCGTTCACTTTAGCCCTTTAATTCCCGGTGACAACGATGACCACATGCGTTAAATTACTCGTGAAAAATCGTATTAACTACTCAGACCGTTTTTCCCGGTCCAATTTTCACGTGAAAAACGCACCACTCGATCTAACACGTTTTATATATTTATTTCACGTGTTTTTATTTTCCGTTTCAATAAATAACGACCATACAAAACATGCACCATACATCCAGGCGCAATTAGAGTAATTGAGAAAAACGTGAATTGTGTGTTATGCAAATGATGAACTATTTCCGACAAAAATGCAAAATTTATTACGTTTTATGAGCGGGAATGAAATTTTCGCATTAATTATCCTCATAGCTTCGTTTAAATCGCATTAATAACGTTTTTTAATAGCATTACCTAAGAGTAGACGATCGTTAAAATATTAATTTGTTGTATAATACAACATAAAACATTTTAAATTCGAATATTAATTTCCTCTTTTAAATTTATCACCTGTAAATATTTACATCTAGGAAGTTAAATTTCCTGGAAAACTTTTATAAATACTTTGTCAATTATGATTTTTTGATGAAACCTTAGAAATATACTCACTTGAAAAACATCCAACCGCATATAACTTAAATCAGTCTCGCCTTTGTACGACTTCTTTTTGCTTACTCGCGTGCAAATCATACATTGTAAAAAGTTAAGGAATTGTTTTGAGTAAGAAATATGAAATTGTTGGATATATAAAGCTACCTCATTTATTATCAACATTTTCAATTACAATTTCAAAACTTTCAAATTTCACATTTATGTTTTTTTTTTTACATAAAGTGATAGTTTGAACATTCTTACAAAATATTTATGGTCCAACTTAAAATTAATTCAACTTTTTCATCTTTAATTCGAATAAATTTTTCAACATTAAATTTCATCCAAATCCTTATACTATCCACTTAATCAATTTTTCTCCAAACACATATGTAACATGATTTTCAATAGATCAACTAATATATTTGATTCAAATTTTCAAAACAATCTTCATATTACATCTCGACTATAAAATTTGAACTCACCCTTGCACCTATACAATCGAAATCTTTACACAACTCCAATAATGCACCACTTTTCCCATCACCCCGCATCCCTCGCGGGCCCATGGAGAACCAGCTACACACCATCAACACAAGCACACTCACATAACACCGTATGCAAGACGGTCTCGCCGTTATTAAGACTTGGCTGAGGTAATCCGACGAAAAGCCGGATTAGTTGCGAGTCGTGTCACGCGCCCTCGCCCACTCCGCCGCCATGACGTTGATGAATCACCGCAATTATATGCACGGGCCCGTTCGCGTCATGTTAATCTGGCCTGCCAGACGACGCTAATAACACCGAATAATGCCTAGGTAATGGCATGCGAACCACCCCCGCGAATCTGCCATGGCTGTGGGCTGAAGTCGTGTCCGGGTTGATGGTGCAAGTTGGGCCAAAGTGCAGTGTGGCGCTTGGAAGTTGTTGAGGACGCTTGTGTAGAATCTTACGATATTTTAGTGAATACATCATACTAATATACACTATAAGATTTTGATATATCGATATCGATATGAAAATTATTTCTGTGGGTCAATCACGATTGTTAATCGAAATTGTGTTGATGGTGCAATTTGGGTCCTAAGTACAGTATGGCGCTTGGAAGTTGTTGAGGACGCTTGTGTAGAATTTTACGATATTTTGGTGAATATATTATACTTATTTGTACTATAAGATGTTTATATCTCGATATCGATATCAAAAATATTTCTGTGGATCAATCACGATTGTTAAGTGAAGTTGTGTTGATGGTGCAAGTTGGGCCCTAGTACAGTATGGCGCTTGGAAGTTGTTAAGAACGCTTGTGTAGAATCTTACACTATTTTGATAAATATACTTATTTACAATACAAGATACTTAATATTTCAATATCGATGTAAGAAAATATTTCTATGGATCAACTATGTATGTTATGCGAAGTTGTGTTGTTGGTGCAAGTTGGACCAAAGTGCAGTATACCGCGCATGAAAATTTTTGAAGACGATTATGTAGAATCTATTATTATTTTCTTGAATGTGATAATATTTCCATGTCGGTGTAAGAAATATTTCTACAGATCTGCTACGATTGTGATATGATATCTTGTGATATCGGGTTCAGGTCGATGGTGCAAATTGTACCAAATTAAAACGTTTTTATTGATCTAAAATCATGTGAAAATTGATAACTCAAAGATATTGTTACACTTCGAATATAAATCTATAAACATTTCTAAAAAAAAAGTTCCTAATAAATCTTCAACATAAACATATCCAAACAACCACTTCCACCGCACATAATTTACAACACATTATAACCATAATAATCCACTAGACTACACCAACACCGAATTTTCATCTAGAACCTGCGCGAACCTCTTTTTCACACCACGACCAGAAAAACCGGGCAGTTTTAGGGTCTGGCACAGAAGAGGAGCAAAAAAGCGAGAGGCAGGGGTCGCAAAATTGGGCCCGCGGGACGCCGTCTACGGTGACATCTGTTGTACTTTCGTCGCACTGGAGGCTAATATGGAGAGAGGCTGGCCTATTTTTTATGGAACATATTGAAAGTGGGCCCTGCACGATGGCCCATGTGGGATGCAGTCTAGGACGTGGGTGAAGGTAGTTGCATTATTGGGTTTTCATGTTAAGAAGATCTCGTGAGGCTTTCGGATGCGATTTTTTCTGTAATTTATTGCCTTTTCATATTTGGAAAGGTTTTATTTTTAATATTTTTATTTTTTGAGGAAATTTTCGATGCTGAGCAATGTCCGTAGTGTGAAATTGAATGGTTGTCATATTATATATCGGGTGTGAAAAGAGATTGAAAAAGTCTGGGATAATTTGTTAATTCAATGAATATTTAATATCTGAGAATAACTTCAGTTTGAAAGTTTTGTAAAAAAGACAAACAAGTCGTTTTGAAAGTTTGATATTGTAAAAGTTGTGAAACTATAATTTTAACTAATTAAGTTTTAGTTATACTTACTACTGCTTAGTATCTAGAAAAATTTAATTGAATTATATCTAACAAATTAAATTTTAATATTATTTTCAATTAAAATATATCAATAAAAACCGACCAAATAGATTTACAGTAATAGAATCACCTTTATTTGATTTTATTGAAAATATCACATCACAATTTTCATTCCACACAAATTGTATGGACGCTTCATTATAAAAATGAAACACCATTCACCTCTCTTAAATAACTCAAAACATTTTTTCAGATCTTTCAATATCCTCAATCAGATTAATTAAATATTTGAACAATCACACTTCCATATAAACTAAAAAGAATAAAACCCCCAATACTTCCATCAATAACCGAAAACAATACATAACCATTACAAAACGATTCATCCGCATCAAACCAAAATCACTCAAAAACCCACATCTAACTCTAAACAACACCCCCACAATAAAACACAAAATACACCCGAAAGGCAGGGCGCGCCGAAAATTTTTCAAACAAAACACCGCGAAAAGCAAACAAATCACCACAAAGAAAATGCCACTTTACCTATTCGCCCTTAGTCGAAAAACGCGACGAATCGCGAAACACTTTTCGCAAAATGGCGCCGATACTCTGCGGCGGAGACGTTTACATTCCAATGGCGGAGCCAGCTGAAGATGGCTTTCCTCGAAGCGGAAGGTGGGCGGATAAATAATTCAAACTATCCGCGTTTGTTGATGGTGGTTGTCGAGAGGATCGGTTGGCGTTTGGTGGGCGATGGATGGGGTAGTGTGTTTGATGGTTCTTGTATTCGGGAAACGGTGGGGAAGTTTAATGGGGGATCGGTCATCATTATCGTTTGTGACTTTTTTGTTTTTTTTTTCGGGATGGAGTATTTTTGGATATTTGGAAACACTCTAGAAATTCACAATTAAAATTAAAATATTAATTCTGTAACCATTTTGATTATACTTTCTTAAATCACATGTACCTACTCCTGGTGATTTCGTTCGGACTACGTCGTTTAAGAATCCGGAATTACAATTGAAAAAATAATTACATAACTATTTCTATCATACTTTCTTAAATTATATGTATCCCTGGTAGATTCGTTCATACTGCGCCAACCAAAAATTCTAAATTAAATTTAAAAAATGATTGCATAACAATTTCTATTACACTTCCTTAAATCACATGTACTCCTAGTAATTTTGTTTGGGCTAAGGCTTATTGTTAGCCCGAACGAAGTGTTTCCCAACCTTATTTGTACCACGCCCCACTTCAACAATTCAAAAATTTACACGCCCACCCCCTCTCTCAAATTATGTTTGTCAAATAACACACAAATGCTCGACCATTAACTGATTTTAATAATGTCAAACGATGCTGCCATCATATTCTCGAAAAGGCAGTTTTTTTTTTTTCGAAAATGCGTTTTTCGACAACAATGTAACAAATATTAATGATTTGCGTATTCCCCTCCAAGATTTCCGTATCCCCCCCCCCCTCCCGGTGGGGAGTACATTCCATGTTGGGAAACACTGACTTAGAAAAATAGCAATCGCCTCCCTGCGAATCATGATACAATTTCTAAATTTGTGCATTTTCGAATATTCGACATAACTTAACAATTGAAGGGCTCGACAGTAAATAGTGATAAGCGCCAAAATTAAAAAATTGAGTTTTTTTTATTTACTACAAAAATTAGTACTTTTACTACAGAAATTAATAATTAATTCCACATTTTCTCAAAAGATGACAGTACTGTCTCAGGTTACTCCTAGTTTTATTTGCATCTAAATGAATGTAAACTGTTTTTCTTAATATTTCCAAAAGTGGCAAATGTCGCTTAACATTATTTACTGCAGAGCCCCTCAATCAATACAACAAATAATTTAAAAAAAACTATCCGAAAACTCAAACGATTCAAACCAATTTCAACATAATAATATATATACGTTTAGACACACTTTCACGCACGTCACAATTTGCAAAAACTCAATTTCAGATTCGGCTTATGCGCACCGCCATCATCAATTTGACGCCAATGACACTTTGGCCGAAAGCCGCCCACCGCCCGCCTTGAACCTTCCTGGCGGGAAAGCCTCGCGGCCCGAGGGCGGGAGGGACACGAACTCAATTCTGTCTTTGGAAAGATAAACGTTTGCAGTGTTTTCTGGGGCCCTTCGAAGCGCGAAACTTTTCCAACTTTTGGACGTTGAGTAATAGTGGTTTATTCCCGACGCGTCGCGACGGTCATGCCCAACTACAATAATAACGGAATTTCAAAAGAAATGCCAGCAATTTTGATGTCACGTAAAAAAATTATATGTTTTTTTAGTATTATATTCGTTTTTCTCGTATTAGAAACTCTTTACATAAAAACATTATTAACTCTTTTTATTCTGTGTAATATATATGATAACGATATCAGTGGTTAACCGTTTACTTGGGGTTGATCATTTTTTAGACAAATTGAAAAATTATGGTTTTTAAAGACGATAATCTTTCGAAAAAAGTGGAATAGATAAGATGTAATAAACAGCTAATCTATCGCACACTTTGCGAAAGATTATCTTCTTTAATAACATAAATTTTTACGTTTTTTTGAGAAATGGTCAATTACTGGTACATTACCTTAATAAAGCTGTGGTACGAAATAAATCATTTTATTTGTGAAAAAAATAGATTTTACAATAATATCAATTACAATGAGGATAATTACATTTCCATGAAAAAAATACTTTTAATCTTTTTTCAAAGAATTTTTTTCTACAAATCTTTTCTTGATATTTCAATAGAAATATATGATATTTCAATAGAACGACTTTGCTAAATAATTCAAATTAATTTTCCAATATTTAATGAAACAATTCATAAAATTTCCACTCAACAAAAATTAAATTTCTAACAATCGACTAAATCAAACCCTTCACTATGAAATAATGCCCTTTAAAAGCACATCGTCAAAAAGCCATAGACCCACCCCGCCGACAATAACAGTGCATCCCTCGAGCACCTCCATAAGCAATTAAGACGTCTGAAAACGTTCAATTTCGTCCGCAATTTCGCCGGCAATTCGGCAGAAAGGCGCCGAGATCAAATTTCACCATCCCGAAGGTTGACGATCCCTTATGTGTTCTTGTGTACGAGCGTTTTCGATTCGTCGTGCATTTTCGGCTTTGATAGCGAACAAAGTTCGCCTCTTTGAAACGATGCATGCCATAAATGCATAATGACGCCGAACTGTCTCTAGAATATGGCAATGTGTATTTATGTGTTCTTTGTGCTGTGGCGAATGAGCTTTCGGGTCGTTTGCGTGTTAATTTTTCGAGTTTGATACTGCTCTTTGATGTGTGATGGGTTTTGGTGGTGTGGGGTTTTTCTTGCGTCAAATTTGAATACTTTGAAGATGGTTCTTTGTGTTTTGATGAAATTGTGTATCGTGCGTTTTGTGAATATTATATTAGATTAAATGGAAACTGCATGGTAGTTATTCAAAATAAATTGAATGATAAACGTTGTGAGTAAAATAATTGTGTTAAACATTACATAAATATAAAAGTATTTCGACAAGGGAATCTTTATTTCTATACAGATTCCTTAAAACGCTATTAGAAATATACTTTCACTTTCACTATAAAAAAATTTCTTATAATATGTATTTTGGATAACAATAAAAATTAAATTTTGAATCATAAAATTAAAAAAAAATATTCGATTCATAGTGAAGGTAAATATATTTTTGAATATCACTATATCTTCCATTATGAATGTGTGATTTGAAATATAAAATACATATATTTTTCCTTGATAAAATTCCTATTAAAAATATTTCCTTTTCATACCAAAAAACATCACACAAACATAACCTTTAGTTTATCTAATCTATTTTCGAATTTTCACTATGAATATTTTCGCCTCTTTCGACGAAAATTTATAAACAAAACGTGAAAATTTCTCCATCACTGATCATATTTCTATTTTAAATCGTTTGATGTTTAAAAATTCAAAATTCGCTTACACCGAACACAAAATGTAAACAATCTCATTTACGAAAGGATAGCACACACGATACTGACCTGGGAGTACAGCGTGCACAAAAAAGCCTTAAATTTATTAAATCCGTCTAGTGAACGAGTCGTTTTCACATAAATAAACAAACGAAAAAATGTTTGAACCGCGTCAAAATAAATGCGCACGCGTAAACGCCAGTAAATAAACAGGGGAGGCGTTGAAATATTTGCGAAACGAGCCGTGCAAAAAATATACGTATATTTATTGTGCGGGTTGTTGTGAATGTCGAATATTCGATAAGATCGTGTGAATATTTCATAAAAAAAATGCTGAAATTCTGAGCAGCTTTTATAAACTGAATGTCGATTCAAAATGTGTTTTGATACAATTTGGGTGAATGTTACTAGGGGTGTAAGCGAAAAAAATTGTTTCGAAAATTTTTGGAAAGCGTTGTTTTTTTTTTCGGAAAATATTTTTGGAAAAGTTGGTTTTTTTAAAAAAAAATATTTTGAATTTTTTTTTTAGTTTTTTTGGCTTTTCCTTATTCTTTCCCGGTTTTTACTTCAAATTTAATTCAACTTTAATTAGTAAAAAAATACTGAATTACTGGCAAATGAAAACTATGGTAAATCTGACATCCCTAATGCTGCAAATGATTTTTGAATAATTATAAATCATAAAAGTCCAATCGTTTGCTTATTGTTTAAAAAAAATTATATTCATTTGGATTTACATATGATTTTTTTTGTGTTCCACAGATGGCTCTAATTAGTTATTATTAGAGCCATCAGTTAGTTAATTAGTTATATTTTTACTGTGAAAGAACAAAAACATCCATAGTATTCAATAAATTTGAATGAGATTCATTAAAAATTACCCTGGAAACTTCATGTTGAAAATTTCATCAAAGTCATAAGTTTTCAGTTTCAAATTTTTAAACTCGTCAGTTATTATTATATTTAAGTGGTTAATAGTAATGTAATCATTGATTAAACTTACTTATGATGATTCCAATATTCAAATTTCTCGAAATTAACCTTTTTTCGTGACATCGCTAAACAACAATTCTCGCCAAAAAGACTATCATTTGAGGAGCTCGGCAATAAATAGTGATAAGCGACATTTGTTACTTTTGGAGATATTAAGAAAAACAGTTAACATGCATTTAGATGCAAATAAAACTAGGAGTAACCTGACATAGCACTGTCATCTTTTGAGAGAATATGGAATTTTTTATTTAGTTCTATAGTAAAAATATTATAATAATTTTTATAGTAAATAAAAGAAACTCAGTTTTATAATTTTGGCGCTTATCACTTTTTACTTCCGAGCCCTTCATTTTATATAAATAAGTTACAATTATTAAGAACATAAACATTTATTCGACTCAAAAACCTCAAATCGCTTCTTTTCAGCGGACAGACAACGCGCATCCACAGCAACGAGCACGCCCATACACAAATGGACCGAAACAAAAAAAAAATCAACAAAATTTGCGCAACGAAAGGGTTGTTTGGAAAACGGGAAACCTCGGCGAAACTTGCCACATGCGCAAAGTTGGAACGATAAATTTTGTATGCCGTCCGACGGCGGTCTCAAGGAGCGCTGAAATACATAAATCAAGCCGGGCCCCTCCTGAAAACCCGGCTGCTGGAAGCCGGAGGATGGGCGCCCGAAAAACCCCGGTCCGGCCCGGCTGGCAAGAAGCGTCGCGCTAATAACGGTTTTTTCAAAATAAAGCCGTAAACAATCCGATTTCGGGCCGGAGGATGGAGGTTTTTTGGCGTTTTTGGTTCCGTGTTGAGATTTGTGTTGTTTGCTTTTTGATGATGGGATTCATGTGAATTTAAATGTTTGGTGATGTTTTTGTGGTTGTGTCAATTGAGTTCGATCGTAAATGGTTTAATTTTTAACGCTGAATATATTTTGAAATTTTTGAATGTGCTTAGTTTTTTTTATTAGGGAGTTTATAAAAAAATATTATATTATTGAGATTATGAAACGAGAAAAATTGGATAAGTTTTCAATTGATGATTTAGTAATATAAATAAATTTACATTTATTTTTGCATTTTTCATCGACTCGTTCAAGCAAAAGAATTGTACTTAGTCGTGTGCTTGACTTTTATGACCAAATTTGTCGATCTGACAGTTGCCATGGACGCAGGATCTGACGATAAAATTTTGAACTCGATAAAATCGAAAATTAGATTAGTAAGAACTAAATATTTGCTTTTTATTCCAGTTTAAAATTCGACATCTTTCGAAACATCATCCAAGTATGTGTTTGCTGATTGCGCATTTTATATTTTTAGGAAACAACCAGAGAAATCATGAAAATGTCTTTTAAAGATCCCAAAACAAAGTTACCTGAAGATTCGCTTATGCTCGTAAATGATGTTCTGAAAATGCTCGTACTAGAAGCAGCATTGAGAGGAGCTAAACAGTCTGTATGTGATCATCGAACAGTTGTTGAATTGGAGCAAATCGAAAAAATACTGCCACAATTGGTATATCGTAATTTTTTTCTTTTTGTAATGATACCAAACTAAGGTCGATACTTCAGTTACTGATATTTTCTTGCAGATAAAAATACTAATCGTTTTATTTTATCTTTGCAGATGTTGGATTTTCCTTAACCCAAAAAACTTTCAGTATTCATACTATTAAAATTAACTTTTATAAGACTTTCATCCATAATGTAAACTTTTTAAACAAAATATTCCAGTGCATATGTTTATTTTTTCATTGAAATAATAATAAATTTTGATAAAAAAAACTCCTGATTTTTACTGCCAAATAGAATTAGAAATCATTTTATTTAAAGGTTATTTGGATACTGTACATACATATTAAAACTTTTCATAAAGAGTTGTTTTCGTACTTTCTTTCGTAAGTTTCTTTTTTTTAACATACAAAAATTTATTATCAACTACAAAGTCTGTTTGACTATATAGTATTTATTACTTCATATTTTATGAATTCAAAAGGCACACTTAAAATACATGTACATATTTTCTTATACAATTAAGTAAAAAATTATTTTACAAACTAAACATGGTGGTAGTTCTGAAATTGCCCAAAAATACAAAGCCATTTGTATTGTCAGAAACACTTCACTTAACATTTTTACTGATATCCCGTATTACTTCAGAAATAATAAAATACTAAATCAGATGTAAAACACATTTTTGGTTTATATTATATGCAAACTTAAAACCATAAATGATGAAAAATTAAATTAAATAACAAAATGGTAAAACATTTAGTTGAAAATGAACATAAGTTATGAAAATAAAATTATTTTCAACAAACTTTACCTTTATTCAATTCTCAACATAAAAAGTCAACTGCTTTAAAAACATAAATTTTGCAATATATAGATTTTGCAAATTTTTTTATTTTACATATTTGTTTTTAACTATGTATGACTCCCATTACATCAATTATTTAACTCTGCAAGACAGCAGTATGATTTTATGACATGCACACTAAAAATTCCAATTTTCAAATAGAAAAAATCAAGTCGTCATATTCAATTAAACTGCTTTTTGAACAAATTGAGAGAAATGCATTTCTGAAATCACACTACTTCTTCAATTTCATACACAATATTTTATTACAATGAGAAATCACACGAATAATGAGGAAAAAAGAATTTACAAATGTCAGCTTTTCAATATACACAAAAGTAATATCTATATTATTAAATTATAATAATACAATATAAATCTGGGTATGTAGATAAATCAGCACCTATTTTATAGGGCACACAAGTGACTTAAAAAATAAAAGAGTTATCATCTACACGGTTGTAAATCGAATGTTAATTCTCAAAAAAGATCCATATCGTCGTTATGACCAATATCGAGATCATCGTAAGAGATATTTACTGTGGCGCGAGGGTCTTGAACGATTTTCGATGTGTCAAATTTCGATAACACTGATGAATCTTGGGAACTATTGACTACAGATGATAATCGCGGGAAATGATCGATGAAATTGCTTGAATCGATATCACTGCTGCCGTCACGACCATCTGTTGCAGGGGAAGGCGGAGGATTGCTAACATGATTCATATCTTCCGGTTGGACTTCGTTAGCCAACCATTGCTCGGCCCTCGTACGTATTGTGGGCAAAGCACCTTCTATAAAATATATAGTTTTTTTACATATCTAACAATAATAATGACAAAAAGAAGCAATCGAATTTTTCTTAACCAAATTCTACAGCTAAGTAACAAAATGGTTATTTAGATTTTGATTATTAATCAGAAAGTTTTCTCACCATTTAAACTCTGTTTTAATTCTTCAACTTTTTGAATCCGTTTATTTAAGTTGTCTTTATTTCTTTTACTTTCTAATTTATCTTCTAAAAATATTTTGTCGATTAAGTCCTGAGTTACGTCTTTATCTCTCTTGAGTAAAAATATAAAAACCCCTCCTGGAGTTCGTCGCCTCATACCATTCTATAAAAATAAAAACAGTTATTATATTTAGGAACCTATAATCTATATTTTATAAGGACAAACAACTGCAAACTAATTATCTTATCCTGTTTAGTATTAAAAATATTATTCCATTAATGCTAAAAAGAACAAACCCTAATTATCATTCCACCGTCTTCTTCGATTCTTTTGGTTTCAGTAAATAATTCAATAGCTTTTTGCCTTCCAACATATTCAACTATGCGTACTGAAATAAACAAAAATATTGACATATTTGTGAAATAAAAACGTATAGTTATAAGGCAAATTATAATTTACAGATCAGTTTGTCCTTTTCTTCAGACAGTTTAGTGCTTATGTCCTTAGCTACGTCTGCTTCTGGACTGTCGATGCTAGTAATCAAATCGGGTATGTGCCGATAATTTCCTTTTTCATTATTACTGTCACAGCTATTTCTTCTGCCGACTCGTAGTTTAATATTATGCCTATCTTTAAATCGTCTTTTAGTAGAGCTATAATTATAATTGTAAGCTTCGATTCCTAAATAATTATTCTTCGTAACGTCGCAGACGAATAAATCGTTCGCCAGCGTTTCTTCCTACAAAAAAATATTACCCAATTCAACAACTATAAACTCAAATCAAACATTCGAAAAATATAAATCGACTTACCACAAAAGACTTACACCAAACATTATATTTATTATTCTTAGTCGATTCGGAGCACTCGGATTTCCTGTGTCTTTTAAATTTCAATTTCCGCCTTTTCGGCCTATTGTTGCATTCGTCACTATCCGAATCCGGATCACTGGAAGGCTCATGTTCACTTTCGTCCGTGTGATCGTCCATATTCATCGACGACGGTGGGTTTTGACACGGCTTATAATTTTCGGGCCTGACTAAAGGCGTGTATTCTAATTCGTTTTCGGAATCTATCAACTAAGAAGAAACACATTCAATCAAAAATGAAAGCTTATTTCATTGTGATATTTTTTATTCACAAAACGGGTAGGATGATAATGGAGCCACTATACTATCACCCCACGCCATGTCAATATAACTACATCTATAAAATATTTTCAATCTGAATAGGATACATTAAGCTTAACCTATCTAGTAATAAATACGTTCAGACTTTTGACCGAATAAGATGTGCGGCTTTAAATAAATGTGTTTAGTTTTACTGAATGAGAAATGCAGCCTTTGTTCAACCAATCCCCATGTTCAGTTTTTTCAAAAGGTAAGTAGAAGGAAAACACATCTATTTATCGTAAATATAATTGGCTACTATTTAAATGGTCAGAATTTTTATCACATTTATCAGAATTTATTTGACATTGGTCAGAATTTTGATCAAAAAGGTCAAAGTCAGAGTAAATATTGATCGGTCAGAATTCAAACTGGGTTTGTCAGAATTTATATTAAACGGTCAGAATAATATTAAGAACCGTAACCTAACCTAGCTTAACCTATTCTGACCGATTCGTTACTAAATTCTGACCATTTACTACTTTATTCTGACAATTCATCATTTTATTCTGACGTTTTTTAATTAAAATTCTGACCAAAACATGATTAAAATTCGAACCATTTAATTTTTTGCCAGTATAATTCGGTGCGGGGTGACGATATAGTTTACTCTAAAAAGGTCACATTCATTCAGCGGAAGATTTATCTATAGGCAATGGAAATATTCCTTTCAGAATCCTTGATTGGAAAAGTCCCCATGCATTTTTTAAAAATAAATTTTCGATGAATCATACTTTTTCTATAGACATGATAAAAATTGAATCTTTTTTTGAAGAAAAAAAGGTTTTCTGCTACCATAAAAGCAAATTATTATATTTTCTAAAATCGCCCATTTGACTTTTATTCTGTGAAACTGACTACATATAATATTAAATGAGGGGTTCGGTAGGGAAATAGTGCTAAGCAATATTTGTCACTTTTGGAAATATTAAAAAAAAAACAGTTTACATTCATTTAGATGCAAATAAAACTAGGAGTAACCCAGCACAGTACTGTCATCTTTTGAGAAAATGTGGAATTATTAATTAATTTCTGTGATAAAAGTACAAATTTTTGTAGTGAATAAAAGAAACTCAATTTTATAATTTTGGCGCTTAGCACTATTTCCCTGCCGAACCCCTCAAATATCAATAAAAAAAAAAATTATATTTTCTGCACGATGGAGGGAGTAAGTTTAAATCCTGGTATCGTATAGGAACCCAAAAAAATAACGACGCCTCAAACTTTTAGCGAAACAAATCTGCATTAGTTCGAAAACGAAAGCCAACATCATTGTGACATTCGGTTAACAAAATGGGCGGGACATAAACGTCAAGTCACGAACCTCTCCTTCCTCCAACTTGAGATGGTCCCTCTGAAGAGGAGCGTTCGCGTTCGCAGCGTCAGCACCGGAGGCGACGCAGGTGCCGGCAGCCTCTTCCAGCTGCGCGTCCATTTTCCGATATATCTGCTATACGAAACCGGGGACGAGCTGGTCTCGACTTCGGGGGTCCGAGGACCCGAAGGGGCGCGGAGTCGACGAGCCGGCCGCCCTCCAAATTGACAGCTCGGCCGGACAAGAGTGACACACTGGCATCTGGCAGCTCTGGCACCTGGCGATGGCGAACTAGACGTTGCAGTGCGGTCGCCGTCGCCTTAAACGTGCAACGGTGCTGCATTATTGTTGTGTATGTGTTCACTCTGTTTTAGCGGTGATGGGATGTTTGCGTAAATCGCGTTGGCGCACACTGATGTTGACCCCCTTGTCGAAAAATGGTTTGGACTATCGCCTTGTCCTGCAGTGGACATCTAATAGGCTGCTAACGATGATGATATTGACCGGGGCTTCGAACCGCATATTTTTTCATTACGGTTCAACGAAAAAATATGTTCAGGTTCGGTTCTGGTTTATTATTTTCGGTAAAGTTCCGAATTTTCAAAAAAAAAATCGTATACTTATAAAAACCAACATTCCCAAAAATTCAAAAAAACAATATTTCAAAACAAAACATGTTTATAAAAACAAACTTTTTCAAAAACATCCGGATATTTCTATATTCAAATATTTTTTGCTGAACCGATATAAACCGAATTTTTCCGGCTCGATTCTAGTTTTCGTTCTGGTGAAAATTTTGGTTTTTAACGGTTTTTGGTTACGGTTCGAAGCTTCGATACAGGCGCACACCAACACTAGAGCGCACCGATGTTGCCACTAACTGACCTAACTAGCGCACAAACCACGAATTTTTACACAGTAAACCCCCTTAATGCTCCCCTCTGTAACGTTCCCCCTTATAACGTATTTTTTTTAAATCTTATTTAAAATTTGTTTCAAATTCTTTTCAAACAAGCAAATAACATATAAAAATGACCGAAAAAAAAATTAAAATGTTTCATTTATTGTTTTCCTTAAGTTCCCCTTTAGTATAACGTCGAACGATGTCGGCATTAAGGGGCTTATTGTATTTGATATCTGCTATGTTCTAATTTTGATAACTAAGATCATTTTTACAGAAGGGACGATGTCTTATCTATTTTTCATTTGATAATGCGATATTTGATAATTTGATATTTTGCATTTGATAACTTAAATCGTGTGCTTATGTTATTTGCGCAAACATCTGGAACCGTTGACGTGTGCTATTGTCGTTTAGGTAAACGTCTAGAAACCTAAATCGAGATAACGTGAAATCTGTCGAGAGGGGCAATCACTGAATTGTAGCCGAAAGGCAACATTTTTTAATCTCGACGTATCGAAACGAACGCGCAGGCGCACCGCGCTATTCAATCTCGTCCATAACCGAAAAATATACGACCAAAATTATTGTAAGCAATTGACTTATTTTATTATCGAAAAAAAAATCAATTTTTGATCATACGATTTATTGGGAATTTACTACAATCACACACTTGGAGGCATTATTTCTATCAAGTATTTACATGCATTACAAAAAAATGATTTTCATACTGAAAGGATCTCTTCAGATAAAGTTGCCATATTATCTAGCGAATAAACGAATTAGACACCACCTCGATAATACATGAGAATTATACATGTTTCTGAGCAGCGCTTCATTATCGCATTAAATTACAAAATGAAGATTTCATTTTTAACTAGTCATGGGTAATAAATACATAAAAAATTTAAATCACTATAAAATATGAAACTAAAACAATGAGCAAAAGAATTTTCACTATATTTTTGCAAAATAATGTAACTCGACCATTATTCAATCTAAGAATACACGCTACACTTTTGTACTTTTTACAACCAAAGTTAACATTTATATTCACATTTAATTTAAAGATAAATATTTAACTTTTTTCATATAAATAATCACGAGCAGTGCAGTAAAATAATTATTTCTATTAAAATATAACGCAGCTACTCTTATTTTAAAGACAAATCAAAACATCTGAACATGCTATTATATTAAAAAAATACAATCTATAAAGAAATCTTTGAGATTCTGGAATGTTATACAGTATATTTGAAAATTTCAAAATATTCTTTCTATAACGAAAATAATGTATATTTTGAAAATTGTTTTAAGAATTTTTTTACAAGAACGTATAGTTTTTATTTTTAAAATAAATCAAAATTTTAATAATCATCTCGATCTAATTATTTTTTGTGATAATAAAAACATTCTAAATATGTAAAATTCTAATATACAAAATATTACTGATTTATTAACATTTAATTAATTTAAGATAAATAAATAAAACAAACTTCGTATTGCTATATGTACAAATAAAGATAATGTTTTTCGAGGAAACACAAAAACTTAAATTTTATTATCTTCTATTTCTTCTGTTTCTTCCTGCTGTGTTGGTTCCGGATTTTCAACAGGTGAAGGATCAGGTTGATATGGTGCAACTACTGCCTGAGGAGTTGTAATAACATCAATAACTGGACTTGCTGGGGCTTCCGGGGGTGAAGGACTATCGAGAGTTATAATAGACGAACTTCGTTCCCGACTATTAAAAACACCTGTCACTAACACAGAATCTCTGAGTTCTACAGTTGAAAAAATAACAATATTAGAATTTATACTATAAATACATTCCCATATACTAAACGAATAAACATACCGTTAAAATCTTGGGAGGTAGTAGAATCAGCTGTGATGTAAGAAGGGTCACATGGAACTTCGATAGACATAGCTTCATTTAAATCGGGTGGATTTGGATTCCGTTTCTTCAAAGGAAGATCATCGTCGTCACTCTCGTCACTAATGAGAACAACAACATCGTTAGAGTTCGAAACATTACTGGTGGACGACGCTGGAGCTTTTCGTTTTAAACTTGGCAATCCAGAGCTCGATTCGCTACTGTCACTCAAAGGAATTATATCTATAAAAAATTGAATATAATTAAAATATGTATATAATTTATATTAATTAAAAAATATATTACCATTATCATCAGGAATAACTTCCACATTTGCTGTAGTTTCATTCAATATTTCTTCTTGTACCAATTCTTTTAGATGAACACTCCACGAGCCATCTTTGTGCAATTGGATTTCAGTACAATTTTGTTCCAGTTTTGGTGAATTCAAAACGTCTTGAAAATATCTACAATTTTCCAATAAAATAAAACGTTTCATACAAAAATATAAAAAACAATAAATAAAAAAACGATTACCCATCGACAACAAGATTATCGTATACAGCCGGTTTGTCACAAACGGGACAAATCCAAGTAGACTTCCTTTCATTCATTTGCAAAAACAAAGACGCATCGAAGCATTGTAAATGTAAACAGGTAGACGGTCGACACGGACATAACATACGCATTTTTCCCAACGGGCAGACTAGAGAAACTCGTAACGACGTAGTAGCAATTTCACAATCTAAATCTTCTCGTAATTTTTCTTTTACTAAAAATTACCATAAGTTCAAAAGATTCAATAGCTAACAAAACAATATATTAAATAAAATGTATTATTTTTATCATTATTTTAAGGTATAAATGCGATCTGAAATAATGATGAAAACTTACTGAGTGATCGGGTGAAATCTGAATGTTTGGTGCCTTTATTTTTTAACCTTGTTAACAATTGTGAGGATGTCAACATTCGCACAAGAGAAACGCAGAGAGCATACTGTCGAATATAATCAGCTTTCCAAGTGACCGATATTGTATTGGCATACATTGCAGACCTTCTGATCAAATGATTTATATGGACAGGTCCAGGGGGTCGTTTTGGCTCCATAATAACTTTGTTCGTCGGCACCGGCATCTAATAATAAATTATTTCATGTTAATTGGGAGAATTACAAATAATACTTCACATTAAATAATTAAAGTAATACTACTGGAAGTTGGCAGAATTTGCCGTTGACTTTCACGGTTAAATTTGGAGGGAAGCAATCGTCTTGTTCGCACGAAGTTTCTAATAAACAAAACCTTAACTGAACCTTCAAATAACAATTTTCAGAGATTATTATCAAATATTTTGGCAGCATAATAATAAATTTTTAAATAAATATGATATACTAACCAAAATATCATTTTCTGCCAACGTTGTTGCTTCTTGAGGTGTAAAATTGAAATGAAAATCTTGCGTCCTGTATTCAAGATTGTTACTCATAAGTGTGGAAGGCTTTATGAGTTCACTTATCAAATCGTAAAACGGTAAGCGTTTGAATTTGACATCGGGATGAACAGGGTATGTATTAACAGGAGGTTTTGCAGCGTCCAATATATGCATCATTTGATAGTGCGTATTATTAAAATTAAGAGGTGACTATAAAAACGGATATGACACAAGATTAATTAAAGGAAACTTAAATCAGATAAAATACAATTATGTGAAATATTAGCATACGGATATAGGTATTCCATGATACGGATAATAATTAAGTCCTTGAGAATCCTTGTTAGGGACGTTCATGAACGAGCTTGACGGTACTAATCCACTGAGCGACATGTTCATTCCTGCGGGAGCACTGGATGACGGAGATGCAATTGAAGAAGACAAATATTTTCGACTAAATAAACATATATTTTTAAAATATACATAACAAAAAACTGGACTATTTTTCAAGAATTTTTCAACTTGTACACATTTCTAGATGTTCGAGCTGACATGTGATGGCAGAAAAACTCCACACCAAAGTGAACTTTGTCTACTCGTTTCGCTAACGACGCATTGATTGATTGAGTATTGTTGATTAAAAATTGATATTGTATCGCGAATTTTGTCTATATGGCGCGAACACTAGAATTTGGTTGCACGAGAGTCGAAGAATTCCTATCATTGTGTAAAATTAAAAAAAATTAAAATTCTGATTCATAAACTGTAGCAGAACTATTTCAGATGAAGTTATAGTCGAGATTTTAATTATATAGAATGAAAGATGACTAAGCTCACTTTTTATTTTTGACTTTCTTACGTCCCAGCTTTTTCTCCAACTTTTCCAGGTTCTCAAGAGATGCATGATTTGATTCTGTCGGTGCTTCTTCAACGGTGGGAGCGTTAGCTAGTCTTGCTGATGATCTTGTACGTACCATTTTTTCACCTAAAACAAAACGAATTTTTAACACAAAATCACATCATCTTTTTTTGTACTAAAATATCGAGACATCCTGATGCTGTATTCGATCCATGTAGAAAGTTCACAAAAAAACTACAAATGAAGAGAATACAGATATTGGTATAAGTTTAACTATTAAAACAAATAGAAGCTTATTACATGTACAATCTTTTAAAAGATATTCTGTAAAAACGTCTATTTTGATTATATAAAAAGTTTTATATCATTTTCCTATTAAAATTTTCGATAAATTTATATAATTTTTCGAACTTACTTAAAGCAGAAATTTCATAATTCTCACCTTGTTATTTGCACACAAAAACAACGTCTTCCTGTTTTTCTTTCAAATTTGCTAACGATGATGAAATTCAAAGAGGCATTTATGCACACATCCACACATGCATTTTCAATGTAATACGATGCAATTTAGAAATGAATCATATATTTTTCAAATGAATCGTGCATTTTTTAAATAAATCATGTATTGCATTTTCAGCAATATGCATGTGAACTCATAAATGCCTTGTCGAATTTTATTATCGTATAGAATATTTTTAATTTTCACAACTATTCAAAAATCAGTTTGAGTAGAGCATTCGTTGCAAATGGTTTGTGTGGAGTTAATGAAAAAAGTAGTATATTTTCTATCATTTGTATAAATTCAAACAGCGAAAAACAGATAAAATAAATAGTGACTTAAAAATACACAATCCATTTACTTCAATAAAAGCGAGGCAATTCAAAATTGAATAAAAAATAATATACAATGTAAGTACTAAAATATATTTCAATTATAGACAAAAAAGACTTTAAACATGAAAAAATATTTCCGTCCCCTCCATTTCCTATTGAGCAATTTCCACTGTACATGTAAAATTTTATAGAATATATAATAGTATAGATTCGTATAGAAATATCTATGTGAATGAATACAAATTTAAATTGACTGTAGTATCATAAAATTAGACGTACCAGGTTCAATCATTTGAGATTTCACACAAAATCAATAAAGATCTCAATCTAAAACCAACTGTAAATTCATACTAATCATAATTACCAGCGAGACACACAACAAAGTTGCAAAACACAAATTCGTGCAAATACAACAGAAATAATGTACGGTTTGTGCCAAATTGTCTTTTAAGTTTAAAAGTGTTTTCAATATTTTATGTGTGAACTTCAGAATCAGATCCACAAAGTTACATTGGTGCACAACTGAACATTCATAAATCCATTATTAAATTATTGTGTTAAGAATCAGCAGATGAAAAACACGTCACCATAGAATATTTGAGGGGCTTGGCAGTAATATAACACAAAAAACTAGAAACTCAATTTTAACTGAAAACTAGAAACTCAATTTAATAATATTGGCGCTAAGCAACAATTATAAATTGAGTTTCTTTTATTTAGTACAAAAATTAGTACTTTTACTACAGAAGTCCCCTATATATAATCACAGATTTCTGTGTACGTCTGTTTGTTGGTTTATTCGAATAACGCTCATGGCTTTTTATAGTAATATGGTCCTTATGCATATACAGTTAACGTCTATAATATGATGCTTATTACCTACTGCACCTGGCTTTGCCTATATGTCACAAACAAATAACAAATAAACTATTTTGATTTTATTAATTAAAAATATTAAATATTCACGTTTCGCATACACATTTTGGGTTTTCAGATTTTGTCGTTTTCTGTTTCTTAACAAAACCACAGCCGATGTTATTAACATCGAGCCGAACATTGATTTTAACATTGATTTTTTATTAATTAATAAAAAATCCCACATTCTCTCAAAAGATAACAGTACTATGTTGGGCTACTTCTATTTTTATTTTCATCTAAATGTATGTAAACTGTTTTTCTTCATATCTCCAAAAGTGACAAATGTTGCTTAGCACTATTTCCCTGCCGAGCCCCTCGTTTAATTTTCAACACCATAGAATATCGAAGATAGCACACCCAAGAATACGTAAAATAACACTAGTATAACATTTAGCTTCATTACTGTATGAAATAATATAAATTAATTTGGAACGCTAAAGCGGAAGATTACCCTCAATAATTTACACTGTAAAACAAAATTTCATAAAAAAAAACGTTTAAAATAAAAACCGTATAAAATTTATAACTGTACTGTATCAATCACACTAAAATTTTACCTAAACAAACATGAAAAACTGCTTTTCAAAGTGCATCAAAATCGCACAATAAACAAAAACAGTCCCACTTCCAAAAGTAACCCTGCAACTTTCGCAACAAACAAACATCAACCGAAAAGTGCCTCCAGGTCTGATCATATTTGGGGTGCGACAAGTATATACATCTTTTTTTTTCATAAAACACAATATTTGTTTGAAGTGTACTATATTTTTTGTGGCTCAGTTTGAAAAATACAATATTTCGCTGAAAAAATGTTGGCAACCCTATATACATTTAGCTTCATCGCTGTATGAAATAATATAAATCACTTTGAAACCCTGGAAGAATACCCTCAATAATTCGCACTATAAAATATAATTTCATCAAAAAAAACGTTTAAAACAAAAACCGTATTAAACGTACTATACCACTCACACTAAACTTTTACCTAAACAAACATGAAAAACTGCCTTTCAAGACACATCAGAATCGCACAGTAAACAAAAACCGCCCCACTTCCAAAAGCAACCCTACAACTTCCGCAAAAAACATTAACAACCATAAACCGAAAAGCGCCTCCACGTCCGATCATATGTCGCGCTGACGTTTGGGGCGCGCTTCGGGCCGCGCCCGAAGCGCAGCCTCCGGAAGATGGGGGCCACTCACATCTGCCGAAATTCAGCGTGGGGGCGACGGGGGGCGGGCGGAAGGGGGGCGGCGCCTTCGCGGGCTTCTCGGCCGACGTAGCGCTTCAGCGGGTCGGCGGTCTGGTCGAGTCGGCGCTGCCAACTTACATCTTCGCCCTTCGGAAACGGGCGCGCGCATCTCGTGGTCTAGGCGCTGGGGGGTGCGGGCATGTTTCGTTTGAATGTGGTGTTTTGGTGCCGTTTTTTGTTGTAGGTTGTGTGGTTTTTTTTGGTTTAAGCTTGTTTTGAGATGTTGGATATCGGTGGGTGGTTTATGTTGATGGTTTAAATTTGAATGTGGATATCGTTCGAGTTCGGCTGTTTCGTGTTGGTTTTTGAATAAGTAATCGTAATTTTGATAATTATTCGATTTTATGATTTATATCGAATTTAATCTTGTTTGAATTGAACATAAAATTTCAGCTGGAGGTATAATCGTTAAAAAAAATAAGAGACACGAAACCAATCAGTGCTGCCAATTCGCTTTTGTATAAATCTAGGACGCCAAAACCCTGTTTTGATTCTTTTTGGTCTTCAAACAGTATTTTTTCGTTCCGGTTTTCGATTCCGGTTGAACAAAAATATATTTTGGTTCGGCTAGGCTCTGAGTTTTCAAAAAAAAACCGAACCTACACTTTCAAAAACTGACTTTTCCAACAATTCCAAAATATTTTCTTAAAAAAATACAAAACTTTTAAAAAACATTTGTGTATTTGAATTGCTAAACCGAACAAACCTTTATTTGTTTCAATTTCAATTCCAGTTTTCAATCCAGCGAAAATTTCGATTTTCAGCAATTTTCGATTTCGATTTACTTCCGGTTCGAAGCCCACTTTTACACACACATTATCCAATTACATACTAAAACAACTACTTAGGTGCATTTTTAGAATCATGAACAGCTTACCTGAGCCTTTGATATCAAAAATCAGTGATTTGAACCACTCGGATCATTTAACCATCATGTAGTCCTAAAACGTATCGTGCGTTCTACGGTCGATGTATTCTAGTGTTACATGTTCTAATATCGTTCGGACAAACCTCTGACGGTCATAGCATGAATAAGATGGAAATCACTCAAGAATACAAGAGTGAAAAAGGATCAAATGAATCAATATCCATGGAAAGACTTCCCATATCGTTGAAAAATACAAAAAAACAACAACGCACAATATGAAATTCTAGTGTTGCATGTTCTAATATCGTTCGGACAAACCTCTGACGGTCATAGAATGAACTAGATGGAAATCACTCAAGAATACAAGAGTGAAAAAGCATCAAACGAATCAACGTCCACGGAAAGACTTCCCATATCATTGAAAAAGGCAACAATTAAAAAACAACAACACACAAAACGAAATCCATCAATAACAAACCACAAGACACAACGAAAACGCACAAAAACCCCGATATCGAACACAAAATTGGCAGAACTGTTGGGCGTGTACGTTGGTAATGACGCCGAGTTGCAGGCGGTGAAGAAGAGGAAGAGCGAATTGGAGCGGCGGACGAAGATCGGTCCGTTTGGCAAAAGGGGGCCGCGGGGCCGAGGGGGCGCGGGCCGACTTTCCCGCTCGACCGGCCGACGGTAGAGCTCACCGGGGGCGCAGCACCCCCGCTTCTCACCAGCCATGAGCCGCTACTATGACTACAGCAGCGGGATCTCATGGTGAGCGTTGTCCGAGCGACCTCTTTTCGCCAAAACCATTTCGCGGGGCTAAAGGAGGCTTCGGGGGTGTTTCGAATGGGGTTGTTGTTGTTGTCGACGCGCTGATAAACATACGCGTTTTACGTTTTTGTTCGGGTCGGGCCCGATGTTTTCGGTTGTTGGGGTTGATGATGGGTGTGTGGGTTGTTTAGGACTTCTTAGTTTTGGTTCGGATGAAGGAATATGATGATGTTGTATGAATGTGGTAAAAGTGACATTTTTGTGTCAAATAGGAATTTTTAGGTTTTCAGACACGGTACTGATGCATTATGACATTGGTAAAATACCACATACGACAATACACTAAACGTAGAACATAATCTGTGAAAATTTTCGAAACAATTATAATTACTAATAAATAGGCTCGATGTTAATAACATCGGCTGTGGATTTATTAAGAAATAAAACGATAAAATGTGAAAACCCGATTTGAATATTCAATTAATAAAATCAAAATAGTTCATTTGTTATTTGTTCGTTTCACAAAGCCAGAGGCAATAGGTAATAAGCATTATATTATAGACGTTAACTGTATACACATAATGACCATAGTCATAAGCGCGAGAGTCATTCAAACATACACACAAATCCATGATAATATATAGAGGATAATAAATTATGAAGCATTAATTGGATCATTTAACCATCATTGTCCTGAAACCATTTGGATGAATGTCTGGTCACCAAATTTTTATTATTGTCTGAAGTTGGGTGTTTGATCAATTTGTTGTTGTATTGAAGTTTTTAGATGTGACTGTTGTGGATTTGTGAATGAAACTATGAAATGAAATCGAACGATGGATTGGTTAAGTAAAAAGGTGTGTTGGATGGAAGTTGTTTAGGATAAATTGAATGAATCATAATGGTTTTTTATCTAATGTTGAATGTAATTTTTAAATATTGACAATATAGTAAAATATTGGTGCTGTATCACCATTCAGCATGTGTTGATTGACCCAAAAAATTTATCATTGAACATTTATCTTTTTTGTGCTGTGTTGAAAAATATGTAGCTTTCGTTAATGTTAATTGAGTTGTTAACACGACGTCCCTTGTTTGAGAACTGTCTTCATTGTAATTTTGTATTGACTTTCTGAACATATTCTAATTTACATCGACAACTATTTTCTCAATTTATGGTTAAATTCCAGTTTTATCTTTGAAACCTGAAGTCCACATAAATCCTTTGTTTCTAGCTTGCCTATCAATTTCACAAAATATCAAATTTCAGCTTACTCACAATAACAATAATAGCTGGTTTTCATAAATTTAAAGAAAAATTCCAAAATAGAACATATTATGCTTATAAAAATTATATGTAAAATTTTATTTTTTTAAGATTATATATTTGCTTGTTTGTATATAAACCTAATATAATAACTCATGGTTCATATTTTTTCAGGCAAAACCAATCAATGGCAGGGGCAGCCGTGGGAGTGGGCATGGGGGTTGGCGCGAGCCAGAAAGAAAATCCTCGTGCTCCACCACAACCGCCGCTATATCAACATTCGCCTCATTCAGCTTATGCGGTTGTTGTATGCATATATATTTTTTCTTTTCAATAATTTAGAACTCATTGATAGATTAAATTCGCAACAGTTATGTCACATTCTTCAACTTATCTAAATGCACATTACTTATCTTTGATACGGAAATTACGAAATTGGCTTGATCATATAATTCTGGTCAATAAATATTTGTTCAAATTCAAAATCGTCCTGATTTTATCTAATGCTATAAATAAAATACTGAACAAATCATTTATGTATTGAAAAATACATATATATTGAAAATGATCGTCAATTCAATTTTCTTTTTTGTTTTATCTAGCCTCGTGCAAGCTCTTTGTACTCTCAGAGTATGTACCATCAATATCAACCAGGCAAACCCCAAGTTCCTGCATTGCCGACGTATCCAGTATTGCCTGACGTTAAATTAAAGAAATTACCTTTCTATGACATATTAGCAGATATTATGAAACCGTCGTCTTTACTTCCTTCTACGGCACAAAGAATGCAAGAAGCAATGTTTTCTTTCTATTTGACTCCGCAACAGGCTACTGATATTGCAACTGGAAGAGATATTGTTGGTGCTAGTAATAAATTGGAGAATATTGTACAGGTCCATAATTATTCCATCAGGTTATTAATTATTCCATTAGTTATTTTTACAATTTTGTTTTCTTTTATTCGAAAGGTTCAACTACGATTTTGCCTTGTGGAAACTTCATGTGAACAAGAAGATTATTTTCCACCAAACTGTGCTGTAAAAGTTAACGGAAAAATGTGTCCTCTACCTGTAAATATTTTCTTTTGAAATTAATTTTGTTTTACCATTTCATTTTATTTCAATATTGTTCGTTTTTAGACGCCAATTCCTACTAATAAACCTGGCGTAGAACCCAAACGTCCTCCTAGGCCGGTAAATATCACAACTCTTCTTAAACTCAGCCCCACTGTCGACAATAAAATGACCGTGACATGGGCGACAGATTTTACCAGAAACTATGCTCTCTCTGTAACGCTCGTTCGTAAATTAACTTCTGCACAATTGTTGACGAGACTGAAGAATAAGGGAACAAAACATTCAGACTATACCAGAGCTCTCAGTAGGTTTTTCTATAATCTACAATGCAAAAACAATTGTTTATTCTAGTCATTACCCTATCCGACCTTTTGCAGTAAAAGAAAAATTGCGAGAAGATTTAGATTGCGAAATTGCTACTACTTCACTGAGAGTATCGTTAGTATGTCCTTTAGGAAAAATGAGAATGGTTTGTCCTTGTCGTCCCGGCTCTTGTTTGCATTTGCAGTGTTTTGACGCTTCTCTGTTTTTACAAATGAATGAACGGAAACCAACATGGCTTTGTCCAGTTTGCGACAAGCCTGCACTATATGACAATCTTGTAGTGGATGGGTACTTTTTTTTAATTCTCCCTATTTTTAGTAACTTAATTTTGTGTTGAAAATTTTTTTTTTATTTGCGATATTTTTCAGCTATTTTCAAGATGTTTTAAATTCGCCTAGTTTGGGATCTGAATGTTGCGAAATTCAACTGCACAAAGATGGTTCTTGGAGCGCTCATGTTTCTAAAAAAGAGGAAGAACCTCAACCTGCCCAAGAAAGTAAAGCTAAGATAGAAGTTATTCCTGACGATTTAGGTAATTCATTTAATTTAAAATAATTAAATTGTCTCAAATGTTAATATTTGTAACACATTTTGTTGTTTTCAGAAGTTATACCTTTAAGTGACGGCAGTAATTCGAGTACTGGACCCCCATCTAAAAAAGTAGCACTGTCTTCTGAAGCTACTGGGAGCGATAAGCCTACAGCAAAAGCCCAAGTAGTCGATCTTACTAGCGATAGTGAAGACGAACTCCCGCTACGTAGAAAAGTAGCAAAACCTGCCGATAGTACTCACGTTAATGTTGAATCGTCTTCCAGTTCACATATCAAGTACAACGGTATAACAATTTTTCATAATAAGCCTTGCGATGTTATTAACAACCTAATATTTAGTATATAATAATTTTACGTCAACATATACATAAAATTTCCCATACAAAGGTGACCATCAAGCCATCATGCTGTTTGATACGAACCTTTGCACTTCTACTTCTTAGCACAACAGTCGACATCTGGGGCCTTTAAGGCCTCACTGTTCAACTTAGTCAGGTATTACTACGTAGCAGTCGAAAACTGGCGTCTTAGCTTTGTGTGAAACGACATACAAAATTGAATCGTTTTGAAATTTTGTGATAGTCTGGAAATTTTGCAGTTTCAAAATGTGTCTGAAAGCTGGTTTTTGTAAATTTGAGATGCGTAGTTCTCTGTTTGTTCCGTGTAGTCGATAATGGAATCGTTAGTTTTCGGCCATCAATATTGACCACAAATGTCATTTTACGCAAAACTTAGGACTACTGTATTTTCGTGATGGCCGTTATTCTGATCGCTTTCTATGTGTCTTTTCATACAATATTTCATTGATTATAAAATGATTGTCTGATATCATTTTTATCTTTTCGTTTTGTTCCAATAATTGAAGGTTTTTCTATATTAAAAATTTTTAATTCCAATTAATTTTGATGCAGAAACAATTTACATAATCTCAATCTAATAACTTCCAAACTGTAGAAGTTCTAAAAGAGAAATAAATTAATCAATAGCTCGTTTTTTTCTTTTATCTATGTCTATGTTCTTCAACAATGACCTGAATTTAATTTAACATTTTCAGACGTCAGTGGAAACTACTCTGCTGGTTCAGGTGTCTCGAGTTCAGGTTACCAAAGTCCCGGGCCTGTTCTGTCCAGTCCAACCCCAACTTCGGCCGCTATAATATCACTGGATAGTCCATCGCCTCCGCCAGCTCCTTCTTCGCCGTTGCCCGCACACCAAGCATCAATACCGCGCGGTCTATGGTCCGGTATGAAAACGCCCCACTATTGAAACTAAAACTATTCGTAGATAATTCATAAATTATTGTTTTTCCTAATGTAACGTGAAAGTGAGTTTATAACGTGATTGTTATAACATGACTATCAACATCGACTGCATACTGATTTGATACACACACTACTGATTGTTTTCACTTGAAATGTTCGCATTTTACGTGAATATCGATGATTCTCGAGAATGTTGTCATTTTCAAAGTGTTTAAATGAACATACTTTCACATGTTTGAAAAATCATTTCATGTAACTGTTGACATACCAAAAATAAAATGCTTCAGTGTATCTTACATTGATATATATATTATGTATTCATAATGTGAAAAAGACTGAAACTACGATTTCGTTGCTTACATATGACATTCTCAACATTGTTTTTTGGTGGAACGTTGAAAATATCTCATTATGTCGCATTTCATCATACGGTTTTATTCTTTTTTGTTGTAAATATTAATTTATTTTAAGGCTTTTAATTCCATTATTTATAGTAAAATATTACTCTATTTCAGATAGTCTTATATTAGTTTTATTTGAAAACGTATTGAATATGTATAGCAGTTTCTTTTCATTTTGTACAAATATTCATTTGCTTACGTACTTTTTTGTTTTATTTTGTATTTTTTCGGACATAGTTGTATTTTGTAAATACTTAAATTTAATTTTCATCAATTTCTGTATTATAACAATGCATTATTAAATTAAAGGTTATATTATATATTAATTATATAGCCTTTTAATACGTATGAATGTTAGTTTATAATAAATTCTATCGATTTTTATTTCATTAATTATAATTCATCTACCACTCAATATGTGTTTCAATAAAGTAAAACAGGACTAAATAAACATGGAACTCTTAAAAAAATGCATTGTTTTGTCACAATATCATTTCACAGTTATAAATTGAATATACTACCACATATATTTATATTACGAATCTCTTTCCATATATATTCATAAACTAATGAAATCCTATATTAATATTTTAACAAATATTGTATGATTTTAAAACATTTTCATCATTCTGATTTCAACTCTAATTATATACATTAATTTATTATGACAGCATCTTGTTAAGTTTATGCATAATTCTAAACACATCGCATATATAATACAGGCATATTTCACTAAACAAATTATGATACCCACCAATAAATAATATAATAATAAGATAAAAACTATTGGAAGTACATATAAAATATTTTAAACCATCTTGTATCATAAATGTGATTTATGGCTGCATTAAGTATTCATGAATATGTATTTTTATTGAATTACTTATTCTTTTCTCATTTTTTTTTTTTATTCAGTGAAATTCATGTATATTTTTATGAAAAATAAATTTTCCAAGAGGACCATTGAGTGCGTTTTTCTCTATTTTCCATCCAATGCTGAAAAAATGTTAACGTTCAACAACTACGAAATTACAAAACTGTCAAAATTCATAACACTAAAACCAATTCTAAAGAACATTCACAATAATTTTCCGAACTGTATGTAAGTGACACAAAAAAAATAATTAAATGGTACCATAAATTTCATTTCAGTCTCAGCTTAAGAAATAATTGTCCAATATATAAAAGCTCGAAACTGCACTCGAATTCGCTCTCGTCGCTGCAGCTCAAGACGAGGGGAAACTTCTTTGCATATTTCAAGAAACTCTTGCTATCTTGCGTTAACACGTTATAAATTGCAGTTTTAAAAGCAGGGCTCTTTGCTACTCGGACATGTTTATTAATGGATCGCTACGTCCTTATACAGCGCACATACAAAGTGTGTACTTTGAGTTTATTATTTCAATTTGAATATTCCCACGACCATTATAATTTTACTGAATAAAATTTTACTATCAAATCTTAAATACGCATAAGCAATCTATAAAAACATACTTTTTTAAAGGCTTCTTATTTAAATACGATTTTGATCAGAATTTTTATCTAATTTATTTGAAATTAGTCATAGTTTTAATTAGAACGGTCACAATAAATATTGAATGGTCAGAATTTTAACTAGGTTTGTCAGAATTTATATTACATAGTCAGAATAATATTAAAAACCCTAACCTATTCTGACCGTTTCCTTATTATATTCTGACCATTTATTATTTTATTCTGACAATTCATCATTTTATTCTGACCGTTTTATTTTTGCCTTTTAAAAATGAGAGGCTCGACAGTAAATAGTACTAAGCGACATTTGTCACTTTTGGAGATATCAAAAAAATAGTTGACATGCATTTAGATCTAAATAAAACTTGGAATAAACCCGAAATACTACTGTCATCTTTTGAGAGAATTACTAAGAAAAGTACTAAAAGTAAAAGAGAGAAAAGTACCAATTTTTGTAGTAAATAAAATAAATTCAATTTTATAATTTTGGCACTTACCATTATTTACTGCCTCAAATGCCCTCAAATGTTTACATGCAAATTTATTTTCTGCGTTTTTGCGAAGGTCTTTTGCCTCCTGATTGCATCGCTTTTGGGGCCAATCAATAATTCAATCGACCGCGCATATTTCTTCTGATCCTTGGTATTATGTTGCGAAAATGTTTTCCGTCGTGCTGAAAAGGGCTGGCTCATATTTTTTTATTCCGACAAATTTTCTTTCATGTTTTATGATCGCTCGTTATGCCTGCCGATCGGCGTTTGTTTTCATGCGATTAATTCCATCTTTTGTCGACGGGGAACGTTTATCGTTTCTTCTTTTTTTTGCTCGAGAGAAATGTTGTTTGTTTAATCTTGTATCGATTGCTTTTTTTTTTAATCGAATGATTGTGGTCGTAACGAATAATGGAGATTTATATGAGAACTTTGAAATGTGTTATTTTTTTTTTAATAATTACAGATTCTATAAAAGATGCTTTCATTCGAAAATTTAAGTGGTTTTAACATAATTCACATCTAAAATTATATTTAACAAAATTTAAACATTTTTTCTACAACTTTCTAACTGCTAAGTCGAAATACGATATTCAATAAATTTTGTTGAAAAACAAATCTACATATTACATATATAAAAATGGATGCTTGTTTGCCTTTATATATCTTTGTTGCCGTATTACTCCAATACCGTTCGACTGATTGCCATGAAAATTGGCATGTATATTAATTTTTTTGTGGAGAATGTTTTAGCAACATTAAAATAGGATGACCATATTTCCCGGAACCTAAAACGGGACGTTCCGCAAAAAATGTTCCCCGCCTATATAAAAAAAAATATTTTTTGTTGAGAAGGTTTTCGTATCATCAAAGTAGGGTGACCATATTTCCCAGAACCCAAAACGGGACGGTCCGTCAAAAAATGTTCCCCCATATATCGTTCGACCGATCACCATACAAAAAATAATTTGAATTAAAACGCCTAGTCCCGAGCAACGCCGGGTACTACCGCTAGTAAATTATAAGAGACAATAATTACACGATTAAAAAATAAGATAAATAAATTATTTATTTCAACGATCGTTTCCAAACGCATTAGTTATTTTTATCTTATCGGTTAAATTTACTAAATATATATTATATTAGTACAAAATTATTAATACCATTTTCTAAATATTTTTCCTCAACACTAGACACATCAATTATTTTAATTATTGTATAACTTTTCTTCAATCAACTTTCTAATAGAGGAAAAATGTTCACCTATCATATTATACAATATAAAATCTACCAACACCACTTAAATATTAAAACTTTTATACAGAAACAATATCTATGATACATTTTTACATTAATAATAATACAATATCATCGTTGACCATCCGCTGCTGCATAATGAATAACCTTTGTAACGTGGTAAATCTGGCAATTATAAAAATCATTGAGACCCTTCTAAAATGTTTGCAAAACTCAACGAACGTTCGAGAAACGACCCATATATGGCAGAGCCGCGGCCACCCTTGAATGTTCGAGCGACTAAAAACTCATCCCTCCAAACAAAAGGGCGTCGATTGTCTTGGACCACCAGACCTATTCATCACCCTTAATGTCCGGCACTTCCGCAGAGAAACATCACCATAACATTTTTATTTTTAACCGAAGCGAATTTGACTAGCACGTGTGATCGTTGAATCTGCAAACCCGTGAGAAGATAACTCCCAAGACATTCATATATGAGCATCGCTTGACTAATTGTCAATCCTGTGAGGAAAATAGGAGGTCATGCTGTATAGAAGGGACAATAATTTCTTTGAATGACAAGTAAAGAAGTTGATAAGTTGATAAGGAATCTTCTCATCCTCGCCTTCAACCCTTTCATCATAAGCTGTGAGAACTCTGCGGATACAGATTCAATTTCAACGGACAGGAATCTTCTCATCACCGCTTAACCTCAAGCTGCGAGTATTATGCGAATACCGGACTTCCCAACGGCCAGGATTCTTCTAATCATCACTAAAAGATTAATTGTTTTTGTTTTAACTCTTGTATCAATTTTACTTTGTTCACAATAATATAAGCTGCATCCACGCTCGAATAACCCACTGGTTTCATTGAAAATCACCTGAACTTCACACCTGCTCCTGAGTAAAATCATCGACACGACCTGCACATTGGTTTAAAAACGACCATCCCGCATTACACTTTCCCAATCTTCCACTCTTAATACAAAACAATTTTCTCCACAAATCATTCTAATTTCTCAATACGATAAAAATCATCTTTGCGATACTTTTTTAAATTAAACGGAGCATCCATCGCTGAAAGGTAACCTTTCCAATATTCTTCCACTCGTCCAATATTCTCATCAAATTTCTTCCACAAGTCTTTTCAAATCGTATTCACACTATTGCACCGTCCATCGTCCTCCTCTACACCATACCACACCGCCATCGAACAACAATACCTCACCGAAAATCGAACACGTCCATTTGTCGGCGCGAGTGATGCGAATTGAAAATTATAAATTGCCGGAAGCCGGCGTTGGGCAGAGCAGCGGCAGACCGGTCGACGGTCATTACACTCTTGCGTACGCTTTGGTGTTTCTGGTCTCTGGTCTCTTCAACAGCTGGTCGCTGCTGAGAGTAGGTGGTCGAAAATGCTGGGGTAGCATCTGAAGAATGTCTGCCCGAAGGAAATGGGTGCTGTAAAATGGTAATAGTTGTGTCCGCTATGGATTAGACGAGTATTCTGGTGATAAGTGATTTTGGTTTACAAATTTTGATTTCATAGTGGGAATTGTTCTTGTATTCGAAAAGTTATTAGACGGGAATAAATCTCATGGTCGACTCTGGATTATATACTATAGTATATAGGTCCGATGTCAATAACATCGGCTGTGAATTTATAACCATACTATTACGTAATAAAATAAAAATTAAATATATCTATGCAAAATTATTTTATAACCGTGCCCTTGCTAAATGTCTCCAGAATATAAGATAAGATTATAGCCGTTATTATAATGACCATAAAGACTAAATTTGGAGCTCGAGAAC
>JAOXNN020000088.1:4664759-4681543 GCA_028571205.2 Hydropsyche betteni | reverse complement strand
TGTCGCTTGGACGAATTGTCTTGGACGAGTTGTCGTTGGACGAATTGTCATTGGACCAATAGTCGCGGAACCCTTTTGAACAAACAGAAGGACGACCTGGAAATTAATGTTTACAATGCAAACATTAAACACGGCTAGTTGTAATATTATCATTTTGTTGTCTTATTTGCTTTCATTAACTGGTTATAATGTAAATATGATGAATTTTAGATATGCGCTTTTCATTGTATTTTATGTTTTGATTAATCCCAGTTCTAGGCTATATATATCCAAACATTAATTTGTACGCAATTCGGAATCCGAAGGGGTCGGACTAATCCCGTGTCACGTTCGGATCGAACTAATTAGTACCCGACCGAAAATCCGCGACTTACTCATCCCGAAAAATCACACTCCCCACACTTCCACCGGAAAATAAATAAACGCACATACACACAACGACGACACAGCGACAGTCCTAACCAACCTCAATCGTCGTCGTTTATTCTGGTGAACCTCGGGCGGCGTGTGGGAGAGCCGGTCCTCGCCTGTGGGCAATATCCAACGTCTATTTCGGACCCTAGTGTGTGCTTCTCTTATTTTTAGTCGGCACAACACACCGTCTGTTCGGTTATTTTCGGTGTGCCCGTGACGTGTCTGGTCCGACGACGCAATCCCGCGCTGTCCTCGGATTATGTACTCCATAATTCATTGTCGACTGCTAATTGCTCGGCGGCGTTGTCATCTCTAATCCGCCAGCAGCTGAGTGGATAACAATGAACGATCGTAACCGCCACGGTGCTGCTGATTTATGTGCGGATTGTTGCTGCCGGACTTTGGAGGTATGGGCGGCTCGTTTGTTCCGTGCACACCCTTGTTTGGTGATCCTTCGAATGTTTGCGTCGAATTGTGTCACTTGAGCGGGCGCGTGCCGTAAATTTTATGTCATCAAGTTTTTTTTATATATAAATGGTTTTTCTTATATATAAATGTTAAGGAATTGATGTTTGGTTATGAAAAATGTTAAATGTCAGTATTTAAAAAAAAATATGTTTGACTTTCTAAACAAAAAAAAAAACGAAACAATTGTTTCAACAAAAGTAAAATATTTTATTGACCTATTAGTCAGAATCAATATTCTCATCGTTACAATTGTTGCAAACCACATCAACTGCAGAATGGTTTTTGCAAGTAAAGGACTGGCAACGGTATCACTTCGTTGATGCTGAGGATCTTTTTTTCTTTAGCGCACATGACATACTAACACCGCGTTTTGGAGGGATTCTTGCGGAAATTTCCAAATATCAATGAATTACAAAAACTTCTAAGCACATCCGGTACGTATGTATAATAGATCAGAGAGATACTGACCCTAGTATAGCTCAAATCTCGATACTGGCGATTCAGTGGTTAAAGTGTGAGAAGCGATAATGCGTATTTGTTATAAATTTTGCGTCAACGCGCCCGCTCGAAGGTTTTAAATAATTTTCAGGATCGACAAATATGTTCGGATCTATTTGCCGTGGGTAAATGGCTGTTTGGGTAAACAAAACGGAAAAATAATGTTGACGTTGTTCTGGTTTCTTATTTTTTTGTGTTTGCGGGGTTAGGTCGTTCGTCTCCCGAGTGAGTCCAATTGAGCGCTTGTCAGTTAGCGTTCGTTTCGAAACGTTCGCTCCGTATTGGCTTCTCGTTTAGGTCGTTGTTTCTATTTAGAAAGTAATGTGTTGCTCATTGTTTTCAGAACGTTTACAGTGCAAAAAAATGATTAAGTTGCTATTATTAGCGGATTAAAAAAAAGTAGAATGAGTAGCATTGTGCTTTTAAGTTTTTATTTGGACTCGTATTTTTTTAAATTATTCCATTCACCAATTTGAATGTTTTTAATTATAATCAATCTTTTGAAATATTACGAATAAGAGATTCATTTTAATTTTTTTCTGAAAAATAATCATAACCGTAAATTTGAGTGATTTAGACATTCCTTTTATATTTTTGTACACGCTCATTGCACATTCAATAGACACAATAGCGAACAATCTACACTGCATGCATTAAAAAAACCACCTCAATACGAACGATGTTTAACCACTCAAACACACAATATATAATTGAATCAAAATGTACATAATTCGTTCGTTATAATGCGCAGATGATTCAACTCAATAATAATTTTTTTTTTGTTCATTCGTAACCGCTTCTGACGACATAATAACCAGCTACACGCACAATTATCGGGCCGATATAAACGCGAGTTATTATCATTCTCGCATGTCAGTCACGCGCTAATTGCCGCCACAATTTGAATAAACGTCCGTCCGAGTTTATCTCCGCTCCGTATCGGCCATCATCATCGTCGCATTACACGATAATGTCGCGATTACGTTTTCGCGATTTGACAAATCGGCGTCGATTTCGCATCGGCCGAGCGCCGCCTTATTTATTTATTTGTCCCGGTTCATTTCGGTCTTTTTACATTGTGTTTGTACGCTTTGTCTCCTCTTGGCACGTCCGAGGATGTTGCCGGTCTCGAGGCCGAAGTAAAAACGTAAGCGAGAGAGTTTTTGGTCGTCGGCACAGTTTTTGTCGAATCACGTAATTGAGCGAGTCGCGGTTTCCCATGTTTTGTATGCGATTCTCGAAATGTTGGTCTGATTCTTTTTTTTGAAAATTGTTTATGATGTTTCGCGTCTTCGTGATTGATCGTTTTGCAAGTCGCTTGTTGTTGCGTGACGTTCAACAATGCGTTTGTAGAGTTCGTTAATTGCAATTGCTCAAATTGCATTCGGTTCGCTCGAACTGACTGTGACGCTCGCTTTGTATTGATTTATTGACTTGTCTTCAGAGCAAATGTGCGTTCGTTGAAATATTTGAAGTATACGGAAAATTGTTTCGTAGCGGATTCAATGTATTTTTTTCAATCTTGTTTGTTTTGGATCCGAAAAAGATCAAATTATACGCTATTCATATAAAAAAAGAAGTAAACTAGATAAATTCCTTTCCCAGAGCTGCTCACGTTAGAATCTTCGCGGTGTATAAACACGAAAATTCAAAGCATAACTAATTGAACACTAACCGTACACCAATTTAAAAGCTGTTTTTTACATTCCCGATATTTTTTCCTATTTTTCAGAACAGGTCAGCTTTCGCCTCCAATTAGTGAACAAATAGAATTAACGCAATGTATAAACCGCGTAATCTACCGGTTCGCTCCCGCTGTCCGGCACTAAATCTAATTTCCTTGCCGGGCCAACTCTAGCCGGGCTCACAGGAATTCTGGAATGCTTCCCCTTAATGTGGTAATTGAGTATCAGAGCCGAGGGTTCAGTCTGACAAACGCACAGCTGCCTGGCCACACTACCAAACCGAATTAACCCGTCCTTTTAAAAGTTTACAGCCAGTAATTTCGTTTGGATGTCCCTCCGATTCTGACTACTCGTTACCGATCTGAACCCACGTTTCGATACCTGTCTAAAAGTTAAAGCGTATTTGTTTTTCGAATATATTCAAGTTCATAAGTTTTTTTTTTAAAAACGATATTATGTAGCGAAACGACTTTTTAATGAGCCTTCCGACGTTCGGGCGGAAGTCTAGAGATTTACTCAAAAACGGGTGTTTCAATACGCTTTTATATAGCCGAGGAATTCGTATCGTGTTTCACGATAGTCGTGATTCTGATGAAACTTTTCCGAACACTCGAGTCGACCGCGATGAACGTAAATAATGGCGCATCGCATTACAAATTGCAATAAGTTGCCGCACCGCAATATATATATTTATATATAGATCATTATGCATGCGGGATCAGAATTTATCCGCTCACCCAAAACGGACGTAATTTATGCAGTCCATTCATCGGCATAATTCTTATTCGGGTCGGACACGGGTTTCGCTAAAGTGGGAGCGTAGTGAATCGCCGGTTCGGCTCTCGCGTCTCACTTTTCGTTTGACGTAGTGCTAACTAATATCATTAGTCCGCCGTTTTACGACAACAGTATGCAAATGAAAGATTTATTCGACTGCAGTCGAAAGCTGCGATAGTGGTCGGCTCCGTGCTCGCTCGGGGTACTTGCGCAGCACTCCGGGTAGTGCTCCTCGGGAGTGTCCCCTCCCATTGCACGTATACTACGTACCAGTGGCGGCTCCGCTGAAATTCTAAAATATATATTTAATAATACATGTATTTTATTTATTAACGATATTCTTTTTATTAATTGGATGGGTGAAATATTAACTTTTAAGGCGACAGTGCTGTCGAGCTCGATCTGCGGTAAAACAACCGCAGCTCGGAGAGACGATGAAAGAGATTCGATATTTACAGCATGTGAGTGAGCGAGATGCATATTGCAACTGCAGATGAAATCCTTCTTTTTTTTGAATTTGCGTATTTATTCCCTCTTCGGGCTGCAGTTTATTTCGATTATCCTGCAGGTTGGCGTTACTGCCGTTCACTCGACGCACTTGTCATCAGATTCCCGCGTTTGGCTGCACTTGATCACAACTAATCGCGATTTACACGTATGTTACGACAACATTTTTTTTTTGTAACTATCAATGCCAGCCCCGCCACTACAAATACTCGCGAGCCGCCACTGCTACGTACTCTCGGCAATATTGTGCATGGTCGTCGTGCAGAGATCGCAGTCGCATGCTGCATTTTGCCCGGTCATTAAGCAGCACTGGAGCTGTTCCAAGACTCCCTCTCACCATCGCCGCCACCCTCCCTTCGGTGTCTTTTGTGTGTGTGTGTATGTGTGCGTGAACCACCCGTCCGCCCACTCGACGTACTCCAATTGAAATATAATTTTAACAAGACCCATTTGCGACCGTTTCCATTCTCGCTCCGTTTGCTGCTCGCTTGCGAATCTCGCCGCGACTGTTTGTTCTAATGCCTGTTTTTGTACTCTCATTATACGATATTTGCGTTTCGTATTGTTCTTCGCGTTTTTTAGCATTCTTATTGTTATCAAGTATGCTTTATTTGTTTACAATATTTAAATATTCAAATTTGTAATATGCTGACGCTCCACAAATTTCGTCATGTTTTACAAACGCAGGAATTGAAAGAGGCAGACTATAATTGACCCTATTAAGAACCCTCGATTATTCTCCCCACGTTAGTTTAGTTGTGTCGGTTTTTCAATGCTGCATCGTCGAAAAAAAGTTATTGTGACTGAAATACACGCGAACCTATGTTAGACGAAAAAATCGTTAATTTATATACGTAACTCATGCAATATATCGTTATAGGCTTATACAGGCAGACAGAACTGGGTTCGCCGTTATTTATGTTCCGAATACGAGTGTGCGGGCATTTATTATTTATAAATTGAAACCATCATTTATTCTCACCTTAGTCCGTTTATTATTTACCATTTTTCGGGTCAATTTGTGATGGTTTCATCACTCGAAACCGGCGGCGCATCGTCACGTATCCGCCGATGATTTTCGCGCAAATGTCGATGTAATATCAGTTGCATATATCTCTCCGCGTCGAAAACCATAATGATCACAAAGCCAATGATGATGGTATACGGCGATAAAGTTACAAATTGCCACCGACAACAACCTCGACAATTACTCCGACATTCCTGTTCGCCGGTCGCTCGTTAGTTTACGTAAGCCTCTTCAATGTGTGTATAATGAGAGCTTCAATGTTGGATTTTCCACGCCGCTAACACGAGCGCATCAAACAACTAATACGCCACTTTTTACGTCCATTATTGTGTTGGCGTTTTATAATTTTCGCCATTGAAATGATCGTTCGAAACACACACGTTGCGCATACATAATGGCCACTGTCACGATAAACGCCGACGTGTGATCGTTCAATTGTGAATACCGTTTTCGAGCTCGGCTCATTGAATCCGTTGCAATTTCTCTCTCTTCGAGTGTTTTGCCGATCATTATTATAAGTAGAAAATTGCTCAATTTCGCCGAAGAAAGTGACTCACGTTTCGGCTGCTGCGAAGTAACACAATATGCCCGTTTCTGTTTCGGTTCCCACTCGTTTTCGCCGTTATCAATCTTCGAAATTCGCGATTTAAATGTCAGTCGTTATGATTATGCAATATGGCGATACGTGTCCGTGTGGCACCTATATTCATTATGTTACACGTCTCTATATCCAACTCGTTGTCTATTATATTGTGTGTGCACACAGCCTTCGGGCGACGAATGGTTTCCCTTCTAACCGAACTTGTTTGGGTCATTTATCAAAGCTCCCCAACCAAGCGGCGAGCCATCAAATGCCCAGATGTCGGATCTATTTTCGATTGCCTACTTTAGAGTAATTCGTGTTCGCCTTTTATGCCTATCACTCATTAATCATAGTAACACCATTGCTAGTCTACGTATACCACAGAGCTTTCTACACATAGAGATTCTAATATTCGCTCGATTGCTCAGATTCAATTAAAATTTTAATTCTGATTTCGATTTAACGCTCCGACAGGCCGAGTTCTCGCTCTTTGTGTCGAAAGGACGATTATACCATATTTCCTTCGCATTCGTGAAATGGATCGAGGATCGTTCGCCTTTCGCGATATCGAATTCGCAGACCGTTTTAAAAGCCATTATTGGCCCGACGGCGGTGGTAGGCGTTCCGGTTCGAGAGCGGCACCTTATTTACCTTTACAAATTATAAAGCACGTCGGCACCACGCAACATAATGAAGTCACGATCGTACATGTGTAAGTACGCCGAGGCTCGTCCGTCAGTCTGTGGTTGTTTGCACGGCGATGGTGGTGTTGGTTAGGCGATTATGACGTGTGACCGGGCATATGGCGATATGTGAAACATTGTATTCAAATTGTCGCAACGGGAAAACTGCATGCGAAAGTAGTGTGCGCGTTTCGTCATTGTCGTTTGATGTCTGGATAATTTCGGTGCGGTCGACTTTTATGACTTTATATGGCGGTTCTATGATTTATTTATTGTTTGATTTAACGCCTTTCGCGTTCACTATATATAGTCGTATTTATTCAAGTTGTGTGCGAAAATAACACTCTTAATCAAACAAAATGATACATATGCTTGAAGTTTAGTACCACGATGCGAATGTATTTCATTTGAATTTTATTTTGAAACGATATCTTAAAAATATTATGACAAACTTCGCCTTGACTTTATTGTTTTATTTATTATCGTATTGTTATATTTTGACTTATCTGATTAAAATTCAAATGAAGTTACCCACCTTTGTGTGTTTGTACGAATTGATGCTCCTATAAACTTGCGCAACATTGCCGATATAAATGTTTCTGACAACCATTGAATACCGCAAACTGACATTTCGCTTTGTTCATTGTTTCAGGTAATGGAACGTGTGAGCCAATTGAGAGATAATTACTTCATTCGGTCATCATCGTCGCCGTCATAGCAATCATCATCATCATCATAAACACGAATCGATCGGCCTCTCACAATCCGGCACTTCGGAGTCCATCACGGATAATAATTTACTATTTTAATTACCGCACATCGGAGTGTATCATTATCGATGAGTGTGCGGCGTCTTGCGCAAGAGGCAAGCTACCGAAATACATACATCAATTACGAAATCAAATTGCTCAATTATGCGGGGCCAAAAAAATAGTCGGTTCAGTAAAAACAATTTAACCGTGGGAAGGCGCACCGAGAGCGTTCGACCGGCGGAAGTGTGCTACGGCCTGTCTAAATTGTGATATTCGTCGGTAAAAAAACTGTTAATGATAGGTGTTTTTCGTGTAATGGCCGTCTTTAAATATCGCTAACGATTATCCGATGATTTTTTTTCAATAGTTTCATCCAGCACATCCCGCATTTTATGATTGATTAGTTTTTATCGCCGTGTAAACACGCCGTAAACGAATTATGACTACAAGGATTCAAAATAGTACTCTTATCTTTGTTATGTAAAGATGCATTCTTTTGGAAATAACTGGACGATGATATAACGTGGGCGTGAAGCACTCGTAAGACGGTTCTAATATCAATATAAAGCGTGGAAATCGATGAGAATTATAATGATACTTTTTTTCATAATGTGGGCCCGGACCAATTTGTAGCGGGTTCATTGTATTCGATACTTCGATCGAATCGACCAATCATTCGACTTATAAAAGAACACCGGTTGGACAGCTAATGGACCACGAATGCAGAGGTTTAATTAAAACGTCACTCTCCGCGTTGAAATTTAATTAATTTTTAGTGGCGTTTCATCGAAATACGCCTGACAAAATGCCTTTTTTGAACGTGTGAAAATATTCAATTTTGCCGCAGTTTTTTTTTAAAACCGTGCGACACTTTTTTTGATGGCGCTTTGTCGTGTTTCGCACAATTTATGTATAGAAATTCGGAAGGTTACCAAACAACGATTACAGTCATTTGACAGTTTGTTCTCCTACGTGCGTTTGTTTCTCATTCCGAATTTATTATAATTAAATGGAAATCGGGCATAAAATTCTATTGATCGTTGCCTAAAATGTCTTCCGTGGGACGATATCGTTAGTTTGAATCGATCTCGGATCGCCAAAGGTTATATTCTATCGATCACGATCGTCAATGGGTTTATATACCCGTGTGGGATTCCTCGCCGCTTAATTGGCATTCGATTTATGCCGTTTTAATAACGTTACATTCGTGCGGGCTTCATGTCGTTTTATTAGATTTACAAATATGGAAATATACGTTCGACGACAATTTATGCGATACGTTGCGTAATTAACGGCGTCGACGAGATTACGCGTTTATTATGTCGTTATCTTTTGTAAATAATTAAACACCCGTGTATTCGACGACGATTTGCAATGATTTATATTCGTAGGTACGTGTTGTTTGTGTAAACGTTTGAAAATGTTTGAATTGCGCTAATTTGTGATAGGATCGAACTGGTACGGTTCTGTTGTCGTAATTTGATCGTTTTTATCTTTCATTATCACATTTTTATTGTTTCGTTTCATTGTTTGATTATTGTTTGAAAATTTAGTTGATGCGTAATGGTTTTGTTATTGATATTTCGAAACTGCAAATACGAATCGTGTTGCAATTTTTCAAACGATTCATTAACGTGTAATTTATTAACAAATTCAACTTTAATGAGTATGTTTCTTCAAAGATTCAACATTTTTTCATATGCACGATCGTGTCGTTCTCAATCGAAACCAATTATTTCATCGCACAGACACTGCATTATTTCATACGAGGTATTTCGTTTTGGAATTTTTTTTTTTCGTAACGTTCGCGTGTCTCTTGCAACTAACAAATTGAATTGCACACTTCGGGACGAGATTGCGCGTTTTTCCTCTCACTTGCAGGACGAGCTTTAGTATGTATAGTGTATTTTATGCGTTCCTACAGTACATGCTCGATGATTGACAAGTCATCCGACACAAGCTGACATATTGGGCCATAAAAGCTACATACGCGCGTGGTGATGTTCGTTTGCGAAATTGTGAGGGGATAATCGTTTAATTTTTGACGTTTAAGTGTCATTATAAATTCAATTAGTATTGAAGTGTTTATAATAGAAATTTATTGATGAAACTATTATTTTTGGTATTTTGATTATTTATCGTGTGTGGAATTTATTCTTTTAATCCAAGTACATATTAATTTTTTTCCTAAAAATATCTATATAAATGACTAATTACGGAATATTCCATAATATTAAATTTGATAAATTTCGGTTTCCATTTAATTACCCACTCGTTTTAGATTAAATTTATCTAGAATTCATGTTTAATTATTCACCAAGTTTAAATGAGTAACCTGGTAATCTTGTTTTACTAAAATATTATCGTAAATTTGAATCATCAATGGAAATTAAAAACGCTAAAAATTTATTTTATTTATTTCACAATTACTAAAAAAAATTAACCTATAAAAGTGCTTTGATTCGACTTCAGTTTTGTCATCCATTTAACACAAAAATATGCATCACGGTTATAAAACAATTTTCATTCTACATAATGAAACGGTAGCATGACTCATTCTTACGTTAAATAAACACAATAATTCCTTCTTCAGGCCTATGACGTGTGTTTAACCGAGGTCTATGCCACATAGGACCAACGGTCTCGCCTCGTCTGTCAAACTGGTGGTCATTGCAATTGCAAAGTGGTCAGCTACCACAAAGTCTAGCACATAAACACGTGTATCGTTGGTCTAAGAGCTTCCTCCGTTGGCACGGGCGGATTAGCTCTTATGGTATATGTTCCTTATCGATATGACGTTGACTCTCGGATAAGGTATATAACCTAGACCCCTAAAATTTGATGGGGAAACCTTGTCCTACAATTATCATACAATGGGTCGATAATGATGATTTCCTTCTTCATTCCCATTACCTATTTATTGACGCACAAAAAATAATTTTCAACCCACAAACGAACCTCAACATAACAAAAACCACCCGAATCTACCTCGCACAGTACACATACACACTTCGCATTCGCGAGAACGCGATCTGGTTATATCGTAATGAATACCCGTCGGTTGCAAGCGGCTCTTGGACCGCGAACCCGCTTAACCGCAATCGATTATCTGAGAGGCGGCTAAACCGCCCCCGCTCTGGTCACATGTGTGGTCCGTGCTCGGTTTTAACACACTTTTTTTGCTTATTAGTTTGTCGCTTTTCGTTTTGCCTCTCGCGAATTCGGTCCGTCGAAAAAGTCGCTTTCAGAGATCCACTCAAATCGAACGGTCTTTATGGAGATCGCACCGTTTTGTTGCAGCAAATCGTTTTATGGCGCACATAGAATCACTCGGCGAATAATCGGCGGTTTTCGCGCGTTTTGATTTTATTTATATAGAGTGAATCGATGAAATATGCTTGTTTATTGCGTCGGTTCGCGTGCACTTCCCGTTTAATTACCAGGTGTGAAACTGCAATTAGTGAGTTCATCCACACATGAACGCCGACTAACAAGCGACAGGTGCAATCGATCGAAGGAAAGTAAGGAAACGATTGTCCGTTTTTAAACGACGAGTCTGCTCCGACCCATTGACCGAAATTATGCCTCTTTGCAATTAGGCTTCGAATCTTACGCGAGTTTTCGAACGTTAATTGCCCGACAAACACCGCGAGGGCATTCGCAGTGTTCGCCTCGTCTGCTACATGCTAATTACAAGGCGCGCATGCACTCATGAGTACCCAACGTACACGTATACGTGTATGTACGCCGGCATGTACTGGGTGTGTAGTATGTACGTTTCGAAGTCGTTGACCGAGCGCGCAGAAGCACACACGGTGGCTTTGTGGCCGAAATGGATACGCCAATTTCACTTTGAACGGACGTCGAGGTATCCTCCCGATTGTTTTGGCGAAAAAATTCGTGGGATTGTATTATATGTGTATGCAATAAATTCGTGAGTGTTTATAAAAATTGATGTAAGTTTTACGTTTGGTAATTGCGCGGCTACACGAAACGGCAATTATGCGCGTAATGTGTTTACGTAAAGATTCCGTTAATTGTATTCACGCCGCGATTTCCTTCGAACAATAACGTATTCAGAGAGTAAACGAGCCATTTTGAACAATTTACTTTACAAGATAACGATTAATTACGCGGCGGGCGTTTAACAATCACCGACGAGCTGACGCGATTGTTCCCGGCCTTTGTTGTTATAATTTTTTTTTTGCTTTTCGTAATTTTTACAATTCGAAAATTAAATAACCGCTCCGGTCGGCGAATTTATCATATTTTCGTGTCGTATTATGGCAATAATAACAAATAACACGGCCATTGTTCGCGCGTAAGAACGCCTCACGCACAGTCGGTTTTATTCTCGACGATGGTTGCTGGCGATTACTCAGCTCTTTGTGCTAATTTCCGATACTTTAGCGCGGCCGACGAAACGATTATTTTCCCCGAATGTGGCGAGAGCATTACAAAGTGCTATCGGACGGATATAAAGAAAGAAAAATAGACAGACGGATAGATACGTGGGGGCTAACTTCGGGAGGGACACGTACATGTGGACAGAGAAGCTTCTTTAGGGGTGTTCCCTCCTCCTTGAAACGTGAAGGTGGCGGAAACTACTCTCCGCTCCAGCCAGAAACAGTATAGATTTCCTGCTTTGTTTGATCGTAAAGAGTTTTAGATTGGAAGAACTGTATAAACACTGCTCTAATTCGAGTGTTATTTTCCGTTTGTGAAAATAATGAACTTGTTATTTAAACTTAATACCTTTGATTTTTTAAATATATAAGACGTATGTTTTACCGAGGCCTAAGCCACGTAGGACCAATGGTCTCGCCTCGTCTATCAAACTAGTGGTCATTGCGATCACAAAGGGCCAGCGTGGGCGCAGTTTGCTCAGTCTTTAACTCGTTGCTTCCCGGATAAGGTATATAGCCTAGATCTCCAATATTTGATGGGGAGACCTTGTCCTGCGGTGGGCACAAAACGTGTCGACAATGATGATGATGACCTTTGATTTTTGAAATACTACAAAAACTGTTTTTAAATTCTTGAATCAATTACATCACAAATTTCCCAATAACTTAAAAACATAATCAAATAAACCGCCCGTTTGCGTCATTGCGTAGAATCAATCACGAATACGAATCCGTCGATTATTCGCTCGGTTGAAAAATCCCAAGAATGCCTCTGCGCATATTCCGCGTCGAAATTTATGCGATTCGGCCCAAGTTTTCGGTCGGATAATTATTCGATTCGACTTTTATGCCATGTCGACCTGCTTATCTGCTATACGGCTCGATGTCGTGAATGTGTAATTAATTAACGCGCCAAATCGCATAACTCGAAGTTTATTCCGCGTGACCGACCGGCTCCGAGTTTACGCTTATAAACTCGGAGCCGTTTTAACTTTTGGCGTTCGTTTTCTCGTTTTTTCGTTTCTCGAGGGCGATTTACGACCGATCCACACGCGACACCCGTAGGAAAGGAAAAATTTTTCATTTTCAATTAAACGTTCGCGACATTTCGAACTAGCACGTGCTTGGCCGCTATCCAAATGGTAGTAAACATTTTTTTCGGTTTTCTTTTATTTCCCTCGGCTAGAATCCGTCGGAATATAATATAATAAAGAATAACTGCGACGAGTAGGCGATTAATCTCGCGAGGCTTATGCCGATGTGTAAACTGTTGTCTTTTGTGAAACATTACACTCTCACGGCCGCCGTGGTTGTTCGTAAATAGTGTCTATTTGCTTTCGGCTAAGCCTGTTTGTCAATTGTATTTATTTTAGATACGATAATATCGTTGTAATCCTTGTTTAAATCTGAGAGTGTAACGTGTTACGAATCATTTATTATCTGCGATAAGAAAAAAATCTTTATCTACTTTACGATTTTCATTGAATTTATCGGTTGAAAATATCTAAAAATACTTACAATGTATCATCGATAAAAGTGTATCGCAATTTTCACGATATCTCCCAAGCAATAATTCCTTAGATTAATCTAGTCTTTGACACATGTTCGTAACTCTCTTCGCCGCTACAAACAATGCTTCGTTAAAACGTAACGCGTTCGTTTACGACACGATAGTAAAACGTCACCGACCATAGTAGCAATACGCCTCCATTATGCGAATTTACTACATATTCAGTAAATCAACTTCTTATATGTACCCACCCACAACTAGAGACCGCGAGCGTAAATCGCATACACGTTAGCTGCAAACTTATGTGCAGTTAGCGAAGAATCAGCTACCGGTTGAAACGATGTTTTGAACCTTTGAAGGTATCCAGAGGGCCGATTGGCCCTCCCACGTCCCACTCGCTTTTGCTCGCACGAGGAGATTTAACGACGCTCTTCGACCCCGCTTTCTGCTAATTGTAAACACGGCTTTCAACCGGATTCACCGTGAACTTTGCGCGTTGACAAACACCGGCTCGTGTTTATCGTTTTTGGCGTTTCGCAAATGTTTACGGACGAATTCTTCGGCCTTTCATTGCGGGGCATGTGTCGTCGTCGTCGAACTACAAAAGATTCGTGTTTTTTTTTCGTATTTGCTTTTTTGGTTCCGCGGCGCGTGTAAAAATTTCGCGTTGCGGTTTTTGGTGTGCGCTTCAAAAGTTTGACAGGTTCAAAGTGCGTGTTTTAACTATTATTTGATTGCTCGTTTGGTGTGTTAATTGTTAGTTTTATGTTTGAAATGTTGCTGTATTTTACGATTATGGCTCATTGGAATTTGATTAATTTTTTTTGCAATGTTAATCACTGGAATTCTTTCCTGTTGCTAGCCTTTTGACTTTGTGTTCATTTTACGGCAACAACTCGGTTATTTTTTTCTTTAATGAATATAAAATTTGTCCAAGTTAAATTCACTTTGACTACACTATAACTACATGAAGAGAAAACCAGTATTGCCTTAATTCACAAAAGCAGTTGAACTTCAATTTTACACGAGCTATTACATCGCTGTGTTCATTATTCATTTTATCTTGCATCTACAGAACATACACGAATGATTCATTTAGAATTGATTACCCGAACAAAGCTGTAAAGATCATATGGTGGTTTTTGTTTCTCATTCATTCGAAATTGAATTTCCTTATTCGTCATTTCAAATTAAATTTTGTAAGTGTTAATAAGATTCGTGTTTGTTATTATTTAAGCTTTTATTTATTGTATGAGCAATCGATCTCTTATTCTTAGAAGAAATTCGATATAGCGGATTATATTGTGTGGGTTTCTCTTATGATTGTAAATGTGGCTCCTAGTGTTACTAAATCGGATATTTAAGTGGCATATTATTTCTTCGTTCACTATATTTAAATGCTGATACAACATTACTGTACAAATTTAGTTTATCCTCTATACATAATCACGAATTTCTGTGTGTGTGTCCGTCTGTTCGTTCGAATGACGCTCGTGATTTTTTACAGTAATATTGTATTTATACATATACAGTTAACGTATATATAATATGATGCTTATTATCTACTAACTACTGGCTTTGTCTACATGACGTCTTGTGACAATAACAAATTAACTATTTTGATTTTTTTAATTAAATATTCAAATCGAGTACAGTAACACGTTTTCACAACTTAACCTAACCCAAGTATGTTACTTAATGACGTCTGTTTTTAGTTTAGACGCTATTTGCAGTGCTTAGACCTATTTCTTACATTTTATTTTTTTGTGTACTAACGCGAATCAGAACGTGTATAAATAAACTGGTTTGCTTATGAACATGCTAGTTTATATGTAGGTAAAATTTGCAATTGACACTAAAACTAAAATCGATAGTTTGTGCATATGTCACAGTTCATGAGTTCACTTTTGTTTGTTTATACCCAAACTATCGATTTCAGTTTGAATGTCAACTGTCAAATTTTGCATACATATGATTGCGTCTAAACTAAAAACAGACGTCATAAGTATCATGCTCGGGTCAGATTGGGTTAGCGTTTTAGCTCGAGTTGTGAAAATGTGTTCAAAACAATCTCTCGAAGTTCAAACTGACTTGACGGGTAGACACTGCGTGTACTTCTCGATTATTTCCACCTTATTGATATTAAGCATAAGGGCGTTATCCGAGTACAATCAACTTAATTTATCGTACCACACTAACAATTGGACTAGAGCTGTTTTGAAGGTGTATAAACAGACTAGTTTGTTCGCGCACAAACGAAGTGGACACTCAAACTGTAACATAAATAAATAAGCGATGATTTTTTTATATTTTAAAAATAAATCGAAGTGATTGATATGTTTCGACTATTTGGTCTTAAAAGGACTTTTGATTTGTTCGATAGCGATAATAAATGTATAATTTTTGATCGACAGGGCTAAGATGGTGTATGTGGGCGCCGTGCCGGGCCGGGCGGGGCTCCCCTCAGCGCGCTGCGTATGGCTGCCCCAATGAGAGACCCCCCGCTGGAGGGCGGCCACCGAGCGAAGCCGGCAGACCGCGCCGCGCCGCGCACCGACCACGCCAACTTCGAGTACGATGACAACGAGTGGGACATAGGCATCGGGGACCTCATCATTGACCTGGATGCGGACATAGAGAAGAGCCGCGAGGGCACAGCCGCCGCAGCGATGGCAAGCGCGCCCCAGCCGGGCAAGGCCGCCAACAAGATGGGTGCCGACCATTCGGCCACGCTCGACAAGGGCCTCAAGATGAAGATTAAGCGCACGAAGCCGGGCGGCAAAGCGTCCGAGGCGAAGCACGAGATCGTCAAACCGGGCGAGGTGAACGGCGGGGCCGAGGAGCCCTCGGCGGCCGCTACGCCCCCGGCGCCGCCCCCCGCGGGGACCGCGGCCGCCGCCGTGGCCACCGCCGCCGCGGCCTCCACCCCCGGGGCGAACGCCCCCGCCAGGCGAGCCTCGGGGGCCCACCGGAGGGACAAGACTAGGGAGAAGCACCCCGAAGTCAACGGGGTGGCGTCCACGCCGCCGGCGCCTCCGCCCCCTGCGCCCCCGTCGACGCAGGACGCGACGCCGGCCACTCCGGAGCCGAGGCCCAGGCCGCCGCCGGCCAACACGCCTCCGGCCAAAAAGACCAAGACTGAGCCTAAGGTCAGTACTCGCTTTTGATTCGTACCCATATCATGATTGAATACCGGACATGAATGACGCAATAAAAAGTCCAATATTATAAAGCCAGGAACCCACTTGCGATTTTGTAGTCGCGCGATTGTTTGTTGAAAATGACGGATTGATGGATTCTCAGAAAAAATTTCTGGGAATCCATCAAACCGCCATTGTCACCAGACAATTGCGCGACTAAAAAATCGCATGTGCATACAGGGCTTAAAGGCTAGTTTGCACTACGCTAGTAATTTAGTAAAGTAGCGTGTAATTTAGTGGCTAAACTACTCGCTACTGCACAGAAATCGTTCGC
>JAOXNN020000088.1:4640276-4655005 GCA_028571205.2 Hydropsyche betteni | reverse complement strand
AATGATACTGCTTCGATACCTGAACAAAAAGTTTCGTACGACCAACTGTCAAACTGCGAATGAGTATAGGTGCATGTGCGTGTATAAACGTAATTCCGGGCGCCAAATCAAAACTAAGCACGCTAATCTAGGTGTAGGTGCATGTACGTGTATAAATCGCTTGGGAAGTTGGTACACTCATGGGCGATAAGCGACTTTTACTGTTTTGGGTTGAAATGCACACATATGATTCTCAAGATTTTTTTGTCGCATATGCGTGCATTACAACCCAAAACAATGTGTTTCATTTTTGTGACCTAACAATCGCGCGGCTACAAAATCGCAAGTGGGTTCCTGGTCTTAGATCGCTTTATTCAAGTGATTAGCATTCAATGGACGTCAAATCGTGTATTTTATCTAATGCACTTCCCGATGTACCGTTTCCGGTACATTTGTATTGGCGAGTCGCTCGAATCGTCGACACGATCGGTGAAAACCGTTGCGATCGAACCAATGACATGTGTGAAATAATAACCGGTTGAATGTTTTGTTAATAATGCATCTTCGGATACGTGAAAGGTTTTTATTGTTTGGTGCGTCTACGTCACTTGGCAACATTGATCTATTGATCTACGGTCATATCAATCATCGTTCTATTGTGTGTGATGCGGAAGTTTAGATTGAAGATTATTGTAGTTGTGGTTTTTTGTTGTTGTATATTTTCGTATCATTTTCAGAAGCTTGCCGTAACACGAATTTATGCGATGTTGCGTGTACGTCAGTGCAACGTGTTCTGTCGTATTTACTTTGACATTTATTAGTATTTAAAAGAATAGTTTAGTGGTTGGTAGCTGCGTCATCGGCAGATAGTCTTCGAAATAATTTCAAGTTATTTTAATATAAATTCTAACGTATTCAGTTATTTTTCGATGTTTATTGAATCGATGAAATATTTATATAATTCTGTGTGCTAAAATGTGCTTTTATCACTCTCGGAATGTGCAAATTAGGTGTATATAGGAATGCAATAAAATTTAAATACAAAGGAACTCGACTATGATTGTACTGTCTGCGTTTATATTTCGAATCACATTGAATGTGTACTCTGAAACAGCAATCATGTTGTAAATTTGAATTGACGCAACGCAGTGTTTGATCGTGTCATTTAGAAAACGCAATTGATTTCTCGATAATTTTATATGCTTCAATAATTCGAATTATCTAAAAATTCCTAGCGTTGATTTACGCTTTACACTTTACGAAACGGATTTAACACACATGTAGTATGAATCTTGTCATGTAATGATTTCAGCCGAGATATTAGAGCGCTTTGCCAAATATTCCAAGCGCGCGCGCCCCGCTTATTTAATTCCTCGCATATCTAACGATCGATCGATCAATAAACGCTATCTCGCGATTAATTCTCGGTTTTCTCATACGTTAAATAATTTTTTTTGCTCACATTCGCAACATAATCTCGCGTCGGTTTCGAGCCATCGAGAGCCGGTCTCTCGTTAAGAGCAGGCGAGTTATAGCCACGCTGAAGACCCGTTTACGGCCATAATAAAAAGCCAGATATTTTTCATTATATGCACATGTGCGAATCCCCGACGATGTATGCGAGGAAGGGAAAAAAAGGCGATCGTGATATATATAAAAACGGCAAGAAGCAGTCCTCTCGGTATATTAATAAGCGCGCGGTTCATATTCATTTGGGCCCATCTTCATAGTAATGGAACTGTGAGATCGTGTGCCAAAAAGTAGGCTTATACGAATTTTTATTTCGCCGAGCGCATTTTCATTCTGCTCGAAATTTTCGTGTAATTATATATACGTACTTTCTCGTACGTGTTCTTGTTTATCGAATTAATCGAGTGTACTTGTCGTAAAATGGGTCATCTGATCGAACGAGCATATGAAGTCATGTATCATTACATCGCTGTCATATTGCATTATACCGGATCTACGGTGCATGTTTGAAATTACAGTATTCCAAGAACGCTTATGAATATTAATTTTGATAATCGTGAATTATAAAAATTATATATAATTTCTTCGAAAATTTTCATTCAAGTTTGACACATAAGCAAAGAAAAGCACTTTAGCGATAGTACTCAATTTGAAACTTTCGTATATTAATAACATCCGACTGAATCCGTTAGCGCATACTTCTCACAAAATTAATAGCATCGTCAAATTGTCAATATCATATTTTATATATGAAAATTTCACACTCTTAACGATCCATAAAAGTCGTTATTGGCGATTTGTCCGCCGTTGGCGAACGAACGCACAATGTTACCCGCCTCCCGTTGACAGCTGGAAGCCGCTCATTGGAAATTCTTCACCTTTAGCGCGATCGCTCTCTCGCAATCGATGTGGCAATTTAGCTTTTATGACAGAAACAGCTTGTAATTGAGTCGTGCGACCCGGAGACCGTACTACGGGTACGTGTTCCGTGTTAAACGGTGACTCGACCAGGTTAACTGGTCGTTACACATTATATACCCATTTATAAATGTGTATAATCGCGCTGCGGTTCTCAACTGGGATCTCGTGAGAAGATTCGTATTTTATGCGAAACGGTGTGCCGGATGGAGAGGTTGTTAATTGATGGGGTTGGGTTTTTCGATTTTTCGATGTGTTAGTGTGGATTTGTTGGGATTGAAGATTTGAGGATTGCTGGTATGTAATATATGTAATTGCGGCCGTAGTGGGGAACATTATTTCGCGTGTCTCTCATTGTCCGTGGGCAGCCAGCCTTGAACCCGCGTTCATTTGACCCATTCTTGAGTCTCATGCAAATGGGGGACTGGATTATTATGTTCTTTTTTATGTATGTGTAGAGTTTGATCTTTCGAATATTCGATAAAAGCAAAGAGTTTATATATTTTTAATTTGTATTGGATGATTTCTGGTATTGCACAATTTATTGTTAGTTTTATGAAACTTAACCTTTTTAGGGTGACTCGAGTGTTTAATGTATTCTGACGTTGATATTCCGTTCGAATAAATCAGAACGAAATATAAACTCATTACATATAACTTATGTTATTTTGCAGTCGGAAATCGAAGCGAATATTATACAGAAAGTCGTTTATCATGGCGACACAAATGTGGCTCTCGTCCCATTTTACACACTTAATATCGCATTTTACATATCAGCGGTCTCTCAGAAGCAAAAATCGCCATTATAATATTTTATCCACCCTCTCGTTTTTCCGTCTATTTCTTATGACCCCGTTTTTATTTTTTCCGACGTTTTGTTTCATTCAAGAGACCGAACAAAAAACTCGCGCCGATATATAGATGAAGACGTGATAAGTCGATATTTCGCTAGCGTAAGCTAGCTCGGCAGTGTACTAGAAGTTAACCTATATACGCTCCGATTCTTGGCAAAGCTCTTCCGAAAGTTACAAAATATTCTGCACATAACGGTAATAGTTTACGAATAACCCGAGAGAGAGGATATCGCCAGTGTGTGCTCCGTGACTAACACACATACACGAGTACAATGTTTGCCTTTGCGATTCACTGGAAACCTCCTCCGAAGCCCGAGAAGGATCCTGTATAAAATATACAAGCATCATGTGTGGAGGCGGTGAAAGGGGAATGAGTTTTCCTCCGGTTCTTTCGTACAGTTCCGGCTTAAGCGAAGGAAATATTGAGATTTCTTTTTGGTCTCGGTCGGATACGACAGCTGGCGCGGTAAAAGGGATGTCGCCGCTGTATAATGTTACTTTAGCCCGACAATTTCCCGACGACCGCCGTTTTGTGTAATAAACACGAATACGTACGAATCTGCGGGCGTTTTTATTTCGGATAGTTTGTCGTGCGCTTTCGTTTTCTCGCGGAACTCCTGTCGTGTCTGTTTCGGCGGCCTCCCTCTTTGTATAACGTGTAATGGGCTCTGTGAGGATTACGGTTATTTTATCACAAGAGATGCATGTATATTTCAGTGTCGCATAAGGTTGTCTTCAACTGCAGGAGTTCAGCACTATTATAATAATGCAGTGAAGCGTAAATAGGGGGAGTTCTAGTTTAACAGTGAATGCGCGTGAGTGACGCCAAGTTGATAAATGAATCGGCGCTATTGTGATTTATTACTCATCCACCATTTATGTTAATTGATTCGTGTTACACTGTGAGCACGTTTCACTTTTTGTACTCATTATTCAGAATCCACAATGGAATTAATTTGCACAAACCTCGCAGATAATACGCTCGAACACGTGGCGTAGTTCGTCGGCGGTTAAAATCCAGTTTGTTTACCCGTGTCAAAATAAGCCAACCGCAACTTCATATTAGACGAGAGTCGAACCCATTCATTGTTCGTACGAAATTCGCCTCCCCCACAGCGCGGAACCCTCGCAAGGCGACTATTCCAGATCCATACCGCTCACTTTGTTTTCGCGAAACTCAGCCGTGCTCCGCTATTGAATTCCCCGTTCTCTGTTTTCTGCGCTTGCGATTATACGTACACTCGCACACAACGTAGCGAGCAAAGCTCTTTTTGATATATAGCCCGAAGAGAAAGCGGGCGGCGAAGGCGTGGAGACGTTCTCCTCTTAAGCCTCCACCCTTGTCTGTCTGTCTCTCGGCTTCCATTCCCGTAAATCTCTATACCGTACGTTTGCGGGCCCGTCTCGGTTATACTATAAGAGTTGAGTAATTCTCTTAAAAACACTCACCCCCAGAAGCGCTTCTCGCTCCCGTTTTACGAGCGCGGACTTTGAACAGTGTACGTATGTGTCGGTAATGCGGAGTGCTCGTCTCGTAAACAAGAAATACGGAATGGCAACTACAAACTGCCGTTGTGTACCCGACGTTAGGGAGAGGGAATTGTCGTAAAGTTCAGCGTCGCGATCATTAGCACAATCGTTGTCGTCAGTTTCTAAATATTCTCTCTCCGGCTATATGGCCGTCGTCGTTTCGGTATGAATTCATTACGCGACAATCCGCCGTGTCGCCTTCTCTGTGCGCATTCGGGCTTTGTACTTACAATGGACAATTATTTGCTAAGCGACTTCTGACACGAATGGAAACGATCGGTCGTGACCGTCCAATATCGCCGCTGAACTGAATCGACAACGCGGTTTAATTGTTGGACAACTCGAATTAACACTTCGCAGCATGATTTTTTCAATTTTTCAACGGATGCTCTCGGGGTCGCGACCCTCCGAATTACACAGCCGACATCGAACGAAGGACGAGGGTGGCCCGCCAACCGCCAACCGGGGTGTGGTTTCTGTGGTTACATAACACCACCGCCACCTCTTCCACACCACTGGCAGACCACCCGCCGCCCACCTATTCGCCTTTCATACGCCTACCGTGATAAGTCTACGATACTTCGTGCACCCGAAACCGTATCCGCCCATATGTACATATATCGCAACGGAACGGTAGTTGGAGTGTACGTTAACGGTTGAGGTAATCGGGTGGTAATATTTTATTATATAAGCACGGAATTAATATTAATTGCAATATTCGTTTCTCGTTATAATTCGAGGACTTCGTACTGTAATACCTTGTTGTGCTTTATGTACTGGTGGTATACGTAACTGCCAGAAAGTCTGTTCGCGCCGCAATTACGATTATGTGTTCGCCGACGCGAATAAATTCAACACTCGGGATCACTATTGAACGTTGTATATATTGTTATTACGATTGTTAAAATTTTCCATAACGATTTCAGCCGCGCGGTCCGAAATTATTACGATCCGTCGGTTTATGCGCTCCGTGAATAATTTTAATTCGCGTCGCGGTCACAAATCGCATACACATGCGCTCTGTTTCGCATTATTATTATCATCGGTAATTTTTATGAAAATAATAGTGAGTTATTAATGTTGATAGTTTTCAATCGATATGCGCGTTTCATTGACGCTTCTAATGCGCACCACTTCACAGAGTGTTCCATTGTGCTTATATGAAAATAAAAAATCTATACATAGTTTAATACTTATTGTTAAAAGCGGCGAAGATTAATGGAATCAAATTCAAATAGTGTTACTCGCACGAATCCGTTCAAAGGATCTTTCATACACAAAGAACGAACAAAGGAAATAAGTGGCCATATATTTCATAAACATCGTATTTCATTACCCGAAGGATATTTTTCAATTGAGCGATCATGCGACGCACATTCGCTTCGCCCACTTTATTTTTTAAGCCGACGACATCATTACGCAACCGATGCGAACAAAGGGTGGAGGGTGTCGAAACGGCTCGCCCAGTTTGCTCCTCGGCAACGTTTGGACACGTTATTAGGGCGAAGCGTCTGCTCCGTGTAAGTAACGTTTGATACGGAATTACGACAACCCACCCACGCTTTTCCCCATAGCCAACCTTATTATTCAGCGAATGCGGTCTGCGAAGTTTCCCTCCGCGCTAACAACGTGCGCACACCCCCCATGACTATGTACACGTTCGTATATAAAGTAATCGTTTTAAACCGAGCGAAGTTCGCGAGCAGCTCGGCTACACGTGTCTACCGTAGTTTCCCACCCACTATTCCGCCACACTCCCACCCACCCTGCCACAGAGGGAGGACTTCCCCTAGATGAAATTATATCGGCTGCGTATTTATTTATTGTCGCGCGTCATGTGCTGTGTTTGTGCGTCATTAGTACGTTCCATTTGCGGCCGGCTGGTTTCTGAACACGGATTAATTCGCGAAATTTTTGAATGAGTCTTTGTTTTATCGGATAAGAGAGCACAAATTATGATATTTTATTATAATAGGATTAAAACAACAAGCTCATTGACATAATTAAATCTATTTTTTTTATTAAAAAAATCTATATACATATAAATGAATCGTGGCAGGTATTGGTCTGGATAAAACTCAAAAACCTCTTGACCGATTTGTGTATTTATTTTTTCCTTTTGTTCGCTTTAACCAAGGGATGGTATATGAAGAAAAATAATAGGGAAATTCCTAAAGAAAAGCAAAAAAAAATACGGTGCACTCCGCAATCCGTCCGACAGTCGTGTTGTGAAGATTGCATGCAATTTGTTTTTAATATGTGGAATCGGAAACCGGGACCGGGAATCGGGAATCGAGAACCCGAGCAACACCGGGTACTAACGCTAGTCTTATATAAAATCATTATCATATTTTTTGAATTGTCTTACCCTGAAAAAAAAAAAAACATAAAACGCAGACAATTTAAAGTTAAAGAAATTCTTCTTTTAATTATAAAAAAAATGAACAGCATGTGTTAAACCTATCCATGTGCAATATGCACGGAAGATAAGCGCGCCACGTTCTAACATACAGATCGCGAAACGACCGTAATCCGCACTTAATGCGATAAAATTAAGCATTTCCGCGTATCAATAAACAGGAGTATAAACCAAATTACACCGCGACGCATTCGTTCGATCAACACACCGACCCACCATAAAGATAAAGCGCGCAACTCGCGAATCCGCGCATCCGCCCGCGGATTTTTTCGCGCGACCGAACCGCGCAGATGCCCCGCAGACAAAAAGAGCGACATGCTCGCACCATACGTCCTAATGGCCGTTTCATTCACGTGGCCCCGTCGACCCGGGTCGATCGATTTCAATTACTCGCGTCGCCCCGGGGCGCCGTATCCGATCGGGACAAGAGCCTTCGCGACGGGCCCCATCTTTCGCGTTCGTCGGCCGTGCGAGGGGTGCAGGTTCAAAATTCGCAATGCGAGCGGGTTTTGTGGGATGCGGTTTTTTGGTGTTGTCGATGTGGGTTTTTGTCAGGGAAGACGGTCGTGGATGTTTGGTTTTCGGTGAGGCGCTGGTTTTTGTTGGTTGTGGATATTGAATGAGATGGAACGTTTGTAAGCCGGGACAATTTTAAGTGTGTTTAAGCTGAGAATTTGATGAAATTAGTGTGCGTTAAAAAAAAAATAATGTGTGCAATCGAATAAAACTTGTTATTAGAATGAATAACATATGAGGGTTAGGCAACACCGCAAACGCGGACAGGGCGAAATACCAAACGCATAACTATTATTCGCAACTTTCATAATAGAATCAAATTGGATCAAATTATTAAAATTTTAACAAATGGAAACGTTGATAGTAGTATTTTATTGCATATGAAGAAGACTTTAATTTGGCGACGTTGCCATCTCTTAATCATTTTAATGCATCAACTATTCATTCTATTGCACATTTCGTATTTTATAATGCACAAATTTTTTTTCATTGCACACTAAAATTCAATAATGTTCAATACCAGAAATAATGCACATTGTAAATTATTCTAATACACAAATAATTCGTTTTAAGGCACAATCTATATTTTTCAAATGCACGGTTAAATCGTACTTTTCTAAATTAATAGATAATCACGTCTTTGATTTATGTTCGTTTAACAAAAGATAGTTTATGTACATAGTTTTTTCGTTCGAAACGTCCGAACTTCCAATAAATCTCAATATATTGGTCAATGACGCTTCGCGTACCGTTTAACTTCTGATGTCAATTTACGCACTATTGACCAAGTTCATCGATAAAAGATTTCGAATCACTTCATTTCGAACGAGAAATATACGAACTTCATTTATATCTCTATCATCATTAGCAGCCTATTAGTTATCCACTGCCCGACAATGCGGCAGTCTAAGCTATACTTTACCGCGCTAGCCCAAGTCGCTATAATCATCAGAAATACCTTATACTGTAATACAAAACAATCCGAATAGATAGCGAATTTCGATTCTACCCACCTCATAATACCCAATATATTTCTTCGGCTAATTCGTGGCTCGGTACCTGCGAGGTGGTCAGGGTGGTTGGCCGACCGACCGTGAGGTGGGACGAGGTGGATCCGAGGAAGATTCGAGGTAGATCCGAGGTGGTTGAGAGGCGGGGGCGGTGCTGGAGGTCGTGTTCGTTCCATTAAAACTGTTTATTTTACGGTTACAAAGTTTTCAACCCACTTTGCACCGCCGCCTTCTATATCCCGTCCGTCCGTCGGGCCCTCGGTGCGCCGCTCTTTTATGGTTTCGTGTTTTGTGTATGTACTCGGTATGGAATGCTTACATCTGTGTTTCGTGTCGAGATTTCTTTTTAGCTTCTTTCCGTTCGTTAGTATTGATTTTACTTGTTAACGTTCGCTCTCACTAATTCAATTTGTGCCTTTGAGAGATCGGGCCCGTCCGCCGTTGTTTTAGTTTCGTTTGAATGGAAGCGCTTCTAGATAATAATAGAAAAAATATGTTGATACGTTCTGTGTGTGTTATGTGAACTATTTGGATCCGTGTTTTAATTATTTTCTGATTCAGTGAACGAAGCGAGAATTTAATTTATGAGCTCGACAAAATTAATCCGACTCGCATTGTTTTGATTTCGACGGTATACACAAGTTAACATATTTTTATTATAATGTTTTGAATTATATTTTCGTATTTATTTGACACAATAAATTACCGAGCTGACGTTTATAACGGCGTTTTATGAGTACAATAACCGTTATACTTGTCTTGATAAGAAATCGCTCACTATCTTGAATATTATATTGTTTCAAGAACGCTACCGTTTAAATATTGAAAGGTTTATTTTATTACTTTATTATTCACAAATTATATGAACGGCTTTCGAATATTTGGTTTATATTTCAATATATAAAAAGAAATTGAATTTTGCTCATTTCGAGCAGATTAGAGTTCCGAGATGAGCGCATTAATCACGGAAAATTTATCGACGGAAAAAAAGCTAACATCGAAATAGGCGCGGAAGCGAACAACCTCGGTAACGACCGATGAAGATTTCTGTTAGCGGCAATAAAAGATAAAGCGCGCTACTTACGAAGAAACAATTTAGGCGGTCGTTACCGAGGCGAGGTCGCCACTCAACCTCCCCGAACCCACCCCCAACAAACCCACCCTCGCCACCCCCAACCCCGTCCTCCCGGAGCGCGGCGACTCCAGCGTGGGAGTTTCCCTCGGATCTAATCCCCGGCTGCGGCGGCATGTACGCGGCGTATAAGCCCTGTGCCACCTCATAAATCACCCATAAACCACTTAAAGCAACGTGCCACATGCTCCGGAGCCAATATGGAAACCGGCCGCCAATCTTTCTCCCGCTCCGCCGATAAATAATCGCGGGAGTCGATCGCCAAGTTCTTTTCGCGGGGCGGACGTGAGCTGGTCAAGGATCCGCTGTGCCGAATCGGTGATTGGTTATCGGTTGTGGTTAGTTGGTCTAGGAGTTCGGGTTCTCGACCTCCATTATCTCGTGAACCCTTTGACTCTCGGTGTACGTAGGCGCAGCCATCCGTGTGCGATTGATAACGGGCTAACGGTAACTTGCGCTCTTCAAATAGATCATCTCTTTATGGGATGAGATAAATCGAGATGTTTTTCTATCTAGGGTATCTTTCAACCCTTATGTTCGATCGTAACGAGTTTTTATGTATAAGATGGTCTATTTGCGGCGCGGAACAACATCGTCGACAAATTTCGAATCGCGTAATTTTTCCGATCCACTTTTTACCGAGTTGTCGCTTGATTGACATCCGAAGAAGACAGTTCTTGTTTTTGTCGAGTTTCAACTCGCGACAACGAGAGTGTGAAGTTGTAAGTGATTCTTTTCATTATGCGCATTCTGCACGAACATTTTTTCACCACATACGTTCTTATCGCGGCGGATATATACACGTAATATGTTGGCGAATGTTTATTTTATCGCTAGATTGTGTCGTACGATTGAAAACCGCTGTCTTCGCCGTCGACGTTCGCCTTTGTAAACTATTTCATATTTATTACGCTTGTCCCTTTTGTAAATATTTAGAATTGAAACGAGAAATGCATCGTATAATATTATAGTTTGTGCACGCGAACATCGAGACGCTACTCTATTTATTTGATTTTTTTTAATGATCGCGTGTCGAGCGATTCATCGGAGCGATTTTTTTCCTTCGAAATATGTTCGCGATTCACCTGCGAGCAATTTTACGCTCAATTTTGTGTTGCAGTGTTGCAACGTTTGATCGATGGTTATTTTATTGTAATTTATGCACGCGGAGCTCAACGATTACAAATTGCCATCGATGCCCGGTGTGCCGATTATTATTATGTAGTTAGTGGACGTGCGCGTTTTGTTGGCAGCGTTTCGCTTTATGAATTTCACGAAGATTACAACAATTTAGCGTTTTTTTTAAAACGTATACATTTTGCCTCTATTAAAACGTCGTCGCTTTTCGTTTTTGATTTCCCGCAATTACCGTTTCAATGTGTCTTTCTTAGTTATCCCGCAGAGCAGTCGATAAAGTGAAAGTTTTCGTGTCGCGGGACTTAATTGATTTTCTTCTCGGCAGCCGGTGTCTTCTGCTTCGTTTTCTATCTCTCGTCTATTGAAAAATATTTTGTTTCTTTCGTTCTTGTCGCAAGTTGAAAAGAAGATACGCCCGGTACGTTCTTCGAAAGGGGACAGACAGCTTGTCCTCTCTTCGACGCTCCCGGTGTTCTTGAACGGAACAATTTATTTGGCGTGTCGGCGCTCGTTCATTTAATTAAACCAATTTAACTTTGGACGTCATTCTTTTTGTCCCAGCGGCCGTGTTGTTTCGTATTGTTTATGCGCCTCTCCTTCGCATTGAACTGTCATAATACTTTTTCGACCTTTTATTTGACGTTCTATTAGTCGATTGTACTATTTTTTTTATCAATCATGAACTTGTTTATTGTTTCAGAAATTAAGTCCAATACTTTTTTAACTTATTCAAAATATGAACGCTGAAACTCTTTAGGCTAGGCCACACTTGCGATTTAGTCACGCGCGATCGTTTAATCGCAAAAATGGAAAACATTGTTTAGGGTTGAAACGTGCCCTTCAATTCAAAACAATGTGTTCCATTTTTGCGATTAAATCGCAAGTGTGCGCCTAGTTTTACTATACGTATAGTATGTCACTTGATTTAATCGGTGTGAACCGGTGCATTCAACGATGTTAAACTACGTGTTCATATAAACAAGATAAGTGGCACTTATTGAGATAGGGCACCAATTGGTTAAGCGAGGCGAACTTTAAGCACATTTCGGCACTTTTCAGCTTTCCTTTTGTACACAACATTATCATGGGAACAGGTGTATACGAAAAAGCACCTGCTTCGTCGGCGCGCGGTTCGATTGTGGCTGCATAAGAAGCTTGTTTAATCGTAAACGATCGGATCCAGTTGTTTGTTTTCCTTTCGATAGTATAAATATGAAGATGCGGAATGCACGCGATGAAGATCAGAACGTTGTGTAACGCCCCGCGAACGGTCAGAATGTTTATTATTAGGCACCGCGTTTCAGATGTTGAAATCTATTTGGATTCATTAATCATATAGTGGTAGCTCTCGTGTCTGACGTAAGAAAAACATTCGGATTTGATTGCGCGGAATTTCGACGCTCTGGTGTTTATCAACGGATCCGGCGGGTTTTTCGTGAACGAAAAATTTTCCAGCAATAAATGTTGGATCCGTTTGATTTATTTACGACCGGCGGTAGTTAACTGATTACGTCCGAGGAACGATCGGGTGAAAATTAATCGAGTCGATTCGAATGATTCTTCGCGTGATTCGGAACGCAATAAAGTATATGTAGGTAGTCCATTTCGTAATCGCGCTGTGAAAATTTGTTATAATGTCAAAACAAAATTTATTTATTACGAATAAAATGTCAGCACTTTGTGTATATTCTCAAACAATCTTCGAGGCGTTTTATTTGCCATGCATTCGAACAGGAAAATCTACTCGCGTGTTCAACGTATAAACAGGAAAATTACTAAAAACATACACTTCATACAAATAAATAAATCAAATATTCACGTATTCTGAAGACTTTTATCTCAATTGAAACTATTATATCCGATAATTAGTTAATGACTATATCGGATTCATTATTGTTTCAACCATCATCGAGCTCTCTAAAAAGCAACACAGTCATATTCTGTATTCTTGGTATGTGCGCCGTTTACGAGCATCAATCACTCGCACAATGCCCGTCCAAAATATCTGTCCTCGTTCCATTACGTGCACGGTTCGCGAAATAAACGAGTTTTCATTATACGAAGCGTGTTTGTGCCAGTAAAGTGTTGAATGAATATTTGAAAAAAATATATGCTCATTTTCGCTCACGTGAAAATGCAGCCGATTTCCGATTCGTTTGATTAATTTAGAAGCGTAAAAGTTGTTGACTTTGTAAATCGTGATCTTTTGATATGCTATCAATTACACCGTACAAGTTGTAGAATGCGTGTTCTTTTCGAAAATGGTTTTTTTTAATGTGTTCGTTGTGCAATTTCGTCTAGAGACATAATTGATTTTGCACGCTTTATTATGTTTGGATTTCAATCAATTATGTCTATCGCAAGTAGTATTTCAATCATTAAACGTTTTATTATGCATATTTCACAACGTCATATAATCAAAACACAAAGAATCCCAATCGCACACCGCTCAATTTATCGACATCAACACTCTCATCTCACACTCATCCCGATCGAATTACAATACTCGAAACGCCATAATAGTCCGCAATATCGTTTTACACTCGAAACACATTCACGAGCGCATTCCGCCAACTTTACACCGCATCCAGCGGAAAGGATCGGTTACCATCGGAACGTTCGTTTTGGCGGCGTTATTTCTTGGCAGTTAGAGACACACGGCTTCCAAACCGCCTCCAGCCAACGTATCAAGCGGAAACGGGCAGTTTGTTGTTGTGTGTATGTAGCAGAACCACACCGGGACCACACCGACGTCGGCTGCGAGTTTAGTACGGAACGTTGAACCCGATTTAACGCGCGGCGCTAAAGGAACGCCGCTCGTAAAGCAACCGTCATAAAGGATTATGGATTCCTAATGCTCGCACTCGATTCATCCTTTCCGATACGGCGTGTGTATTATGGCCGTTCGGCGGAAAGAATAACAAGTTTCGAGAGCAATCGAGAGCGTTTGTTCGGATTCGCGTCGCGTGTGGGTATGCGGATTCTGCGCGCGACGGCCCCATGCAAATTTTATGGCCGAGGAGGATTTCGGTGGCGTTGTTGTGTGTTCGTGTCTATTATGGGAGATATCGTTTATGTTGCGATGTCGAGGCGGCCGCTTCGCAGTTTTGTCCGGGAGAAAAGTGTCGGGTAACCTCGCCGTTGTGTATTTCCGCGGGAGCGATGAAATTTTATGACGCGTTCGGTACAACTGTTATTTTATTGTTTTGTAGCGATGGATATCTTTTATTAGTTCATAGGTTCAGTGTTATGTTGAGTGATACTCGTCTTGTTGAAAGTAACATAATCACGGCAGTAGTTAGGATTTTTTTTAGGGGGGGAGAGAACTGAAACGTAACTTTGTACATGTAAGCGGTTCCATGCAAAAAAAATGTTTTTTTTTTCATTTGAAGTGTAATGTGTATCAAATTAAGTCTATCAAGTAATTGATTTAGATATATTTCAATATACAGTGACAAGTTTCATAATTTAAGTATAATCTGTTATTATTTTTGACATTCATGGAGGGGCCTCCCCCCTCCCCCCCTTCCATATACAGTCGTAACATGCTTATGTGTCATGCATTTTTAATCAATTTGACAAAGAAGTATTTTATTTGTTCAAACATTTCAAAATTTCCAATAGTTATTCCGAAAAATTGATGCCATTTTCTGATCTTTGAATAGAATCCATATAGGCATATGAATTCAGGCGCGGCTCGTGCAGGGTACTGCGGTGTGGCACGACGACTGGTCCAAAGACAATCCGTCCGACGACAACTTCTC
>JAOXNN020000088.1:4605203-4640260 GCA_028571205.2 Hydropsyche betteni | reverse complement strand
TACTGCGGTGTGGCACGACGACTGGTCCAAAGACAATCCGTCCGACGACAACTTCTCCAAGACGAGTTGGACGAGTTTTCGTGGCCGAATTATCCGTTGGACGAATTGTCCGTTGGACAGATTGTCCATTAGCCCAATTGTCGCTTGGACGAATTGTCTTGGACAAGTTGTCTTTGGACCAGTCGTCGTGCCACGCCGCAGTACCCTGCACGAGCCGCGCCTGTATATGATGATACTTTCAAATGACTTGATCTAAAACTATGCCAAAGAAAACTGATATTCAAATTTGAACTCATTGATGTATTTATATCATCATCATAAAGGTTTTTTTTATATTATTATAATTGATCGTTACTCGTGTAATATTTGAAACGAGTACAAATCTTCGATAACGATCGTTCATTAATTGTTATAATTCGGTAGTGCGTCGTGTCCGACTGGCATCGAGATCGATTTATCGCGATCGATTCGGGTGTCGATTCTTTAGGTTCGAATTATTAATTTCTCTCTCACGCGATGTATAAAAAGTGTGTGTATATTTTTTTATTAATTAGCCATTCCGCGTGGAATATTTTTTATGACCTTTGACTAATCGAAACGGCATTGATCAAAATGTGCGATTGGCGAGCGAGTCCGCTTTCGTGAATTTACCGTAATCGGATCCGGCAAATTTATAGCCTTATCGAATAACAGATTATTTTCTTGTCGGCGAAATAGCAATGATATTTATGTTACATTAAAAAAGTTAAAAATCTACAGATATCGGTATCGTTTATAAATATTATATATATCTCGATAAGCCACGTACTAATATTGGGTAAAAAAACGTAATATACGTGATGAAGCAATCATTCTGTGTGTGTTTGTAAAATCGGCAATAAAATCGCCCAAAAAAACAACGTAATTGATCACTTCTGAGAATTTGTAGCCGTGTGATAGCTACAAATCAAGCGATTCAATTTTTTTTCATACGTTTTGTTCTGCGGTCGAGATTTTTTTCCATGGCAGCTCACGGCTCTTTTTCATACCAGCTCGTATATGAGTCGTGTATCTCGCGTCGCTTCTTGATCTTTGACATTCGGTATCGCTATGAATTATGTATCGAAAATCAATTTCTCTTGTAGCGAACCGATGATGTATTTACGAACCTTGCCCGCCGGAACGGTACATTCGGCGATTATGCGAATGGCATAGTTATTTATCGCGCGACGCGTTCGAGATTCGCGAAAAAGGCCATTTATGCACACGAGCAACGATTCCTGGTCATTTCGGCGCATGCGTGTTTTATTTCGCGAATGTGCTCGCTCGAATCGTTTGCACGTCATAAATCCGAAGATTTATATGCGCTTTTTAGCTTTGCGAGATCCGCCGACGCGGAGCGTATTTTAAAGTAGACTATTTCGGGATATTATCGTTTTATCAGCCGTAAAACGTCAATTGAACCAGTTGCTCTATATTTGTGTTGTAATTAGAATAAGGCAACGTGCTTATCGATTGTGATGCAATAATTGATTTGTTTTTGAAAACAATGTGAATTTTTATCTCAGAACTAGGCGATTAATTATATCTTATTTATTTAAGTGATACTCTTAATATATTTTTCATGTAATGATTGTTTTTTTTTTATTGTTTCAGGTATGCACTGCAGTAATTAAATCTTTGTTCCTGTAAAGTAAGCTTTTAACTATCTTTTTAAGATTCGTATCAATTATGAATAAATATAATTTCATGTATCGTTGATCTGTTGATTTATTATCAATATCGTTCATGTCATAAATCAATAGATAAAAAAAATCATTTCTCAATATTTATAAGGCTTCGTTTGTTATATGTTTTGCCAGGCTTCGTTCTGGTTTACTCAACACATCACTTTGAAAAGCTCTCCGATACCTACACGAGGTGTCCGCACTCTGTATACAGAACTCATTAACGTAGAAACGTAAATACGTAATGCACACTGCGGTGCTTTTACGCTCACGGTAATGTTCGAAACCGCATCAGCCGTCGTCAACCTGCGGCTTTTCCATAAATTTCAACACAACGTTTAATTTTCACGAGAAAACTCGTTCGAAATTCAACAATAGGCTCCGATAACGGTTTTTTTTTATCTCCTATGTATATTTTCATAACATGTGCCGACCGACTTTTCGTCGTGATTGATACGCCTTTCGTATTACGCTATCGATTGACATTTTGACCGAATGTTTTTTATGTGCTGACGCGTTTAATATTTTCGGACATCTCGGACGTTTTATCGCTCGATTTTATGCTTTGATGCATTTTTTATTGATCGATTTTATCGCTATCGTTCCAATGACGTGTTTGTTCGTATGTAATACATTTTTTCGATACGGACAAATTAAGTATTAGTGATGTGGAATATTATCATATTAGTTATACGTTCGGTTCATTTGATGTTACAACGAAGCAATTGCGAAAATTATTTTCTGGGATAACCAATTATCGGCCCTATTTCCTGATAAATTGGGTATTTATCACGACATATTATACAAATGACCATCTCTAAAATATTTCGTCCTGAAAATGAAAAGAGCGCTTTCTTAAATAGCTCACACGACCGAATCGGTGTCCACCCGACAAATCGATGTAATTTATTTTTCAGCCGTTCAAAAAAATATTAGCAAAAGAAAAGCGAATAAAATTGTTTACAGACGTTCGGACATGGTTACGCGCAACTAATCGATTTGTTGCGCTCGCAACCATGTTCGAACTCGATCTCGTATGGCCGCGACCTACCGACCGTCTGTTGTTTAATAATATTGTAACGTGGAGGTAAGCGGGTTCCGAGATGGGGTTAAAGCAAACGCCAAATACTGTCGAGATGCTTATATTCAGAGATGTTGCTCTCGTGACGTTCCGGGCTAGAATGAATGGCCAACACCCCGCGTGCGTACGCGCACCCCCGCACAGGGTTGCTACCCTTCGTCCACGCGGTGTTGCCAACCAAACCATATAGAAATGTAGCAACGCTACAATATGCAGTCGAAAATGATTGCGAGCGCAACAAATCAATTAGTTGCGCATAACCATGTCCGAACGTCTGTTAACATTTTAACACTCAACTATTAACGAATACAAAAATTCTCGCGACATCAAACTGAACATATTCGCACACGGAATCCCGATACGTCTGATCCTGTTCGCGTAAACTTAAGTCGTTTCTGTGCGAAAATTTATCAAACGGCGAGCGTCATAAAGGTTAGGCACGGAGTCGTCGACACGCCACGCACGCTCTCCACGAACGCGGCACGTGTGGGCACGTCGCCGCGTTATAAAACCGCACGTGAGACTCGCTCGGATGTGGCCAAATTAAATATTGTCTGTTGTGTTTCGCGTGCGCCGAACGAGGTTTTTTTTCCCCTTCAGGGACGGGGATGTCGGTCGTTTCTCGGCCGGAATCGTGTTGGATTTGGTCCGTTTGGTCTGGTGCGGTTTCTTTGAAAAAAATTTCGTTATTGGATTTATCATTTTGAAATTTGGGTTTTTTTTTTGACGATGAAACTATAGCCACTCTAAAGTAGCTAAATATTGAAACCTTTTATTTTTGTAAATGATTTCAGCTCGATCGTATCCGTTTACTGGCTACACTACACGTCGCTTCACTTTGATCAACTAGATTTTTGACTATCTGTTTTTACCCATATCCTGCCAATTTTTTTAACTTTAACTTGAAAATGACAATACCTACATTAATTGCGCATTCCAGCGCGTCCCAATTAGGTATCATACCAGGATATGGGTCAAGAAATAAATAGATGAATTATGACAAAAGTAGATGAAAATCGCTTTTACCTTATTACGAATTGAATCGAACTGATTTACGGTTAGTAATAATACATTAAATATTTTTTTCTATAAATAGAGGTAGCACTGATTTTCGAAAAAAAAATATTGTTTTTTTCAACACCACCTAATCGCCTTTACGATCCATTGAATACCGCGATCATTCATACAAAATCTTCCGGCATTGTCACGAAACACAACACGCCGGCGTGGGACCGAAGTTGCCCGTTTCAATAATAAACTACTCGTTCAAATTTGAGGCTCTACCTTTAGCATATACTAATCACGTGTTCCTCGACGGCGCACTAGTGCCATTAAGCCGTTGAATATAGAGTCTGTGTGCGAGGAATTGGGGAATTGCCGTACGTGGGACACATAAGTGGACTTGACGTCACCGTCGAGTTTCACCTTTGCCGACGACGACCGTGTTTACCGTGTCTGTGCGATATCAATTTTCTGGCTTTGCGTGGGTGTAAAATTTAGTGTGTGACCCGCGGCCGTAAATGGTAGCTATTACGAGCCGAGCGAGCCTGTACACCTGAAGGTCTTCATTTTCACCTAATTATTGTGAATTATTCGTATGGTTGGCGGAGACCCTGAAGTTCGCAGTTTGCTCCCGTTCGTTGATGTGCGAATGTGTATAGGTTTGCATTTTGAATATTGTGTTATGAGTGTGTATAACTTTTTACGTATGGTTTCTATCAAATATTTATATAAAGTTCAGATCAAATAAAATTTCCGTCGTGTATTTTTGTATATTCAATTTCACAATTTTGATTCGCGCGATTTTTTTATTGTATTTTTTCTCTAGAAATATTTAATAATCAGAAAGGCGATATCGTTTAAAATTTTCTTTTATGTATGTGTACGTTAAATCGTTTTCGGGTCATAGGTTTTAATCATAAATTGTCGCTGTAGGTCAAGCAACTTTTGAAATGATATTTTATCGACAAAAATATTCTTATGTTAAAAAAAAAATTTATGATTCAATTTATTTAGAAACGTTTCGTATAAGTTTATGGAATACTCATTCGTCTGCATGTGTATATTCAGCGATCTTCAAATATTCACAAATAGACATAGTCATGTTTATTTGCATAAATCGAGTGCTGATTTCTTTTCATCAATCGGAAATGTAGGGTTATTTAGTATTGAAAACATATTTCCAAACAAAACTAAACTGCGAACAACACGTTTTCCCGTTACACAAACAAACGTCAATCCGCTTATTACGGCCGACATTAAAAAGAGCCACGTGAACGCACGCTTTTATTATCGTTCCGCGAAACCGATTTGCAATTTTAACTATGATCGTTATATGTAATTTAGACTCTGTTTATTGATTTCGGTTTATATCATTCCAATCTTGTAAATACGGACCGACTTTATGATCGCGCAGCAATTACGGATTATGGAGTTTCCTCTATGTTACGCGGAAGCCGAAAGCGGTCAGACTCGTGTTCAGCTCGGCGATAATTGAATTTTAAATGGTGGTAGCTTTTCACCGTCGCAGTGCAATTGGCGATGTTTACTATCCAATTATTGCCAGTCTTGCCGGTGAGTGCCGATTTTATTACTCACTTAGGACGCATTCTTTCGCGAACTGGAGTGCATTCGCGCCGCGAATATAAATATCTCCACAGTGACGGCTCGTGAGTATTCGTAGTGTCGGGGCTGCATCGATAGTTTAAAAAAATGTCACTATAAACGTTCTATCATGTCATAAATCGCGATTAGCTGTGATCAACTGCAGCCAAACGCGGGAATCTGGTGACAAGTGTCAAACGTCAAGTGAACGTCGGTAGTGCCACCTGCAAGATGATCGAAATAAACTGAGGGAATAAATACGCAAATTCTTAACGCATGTGAGTTAAAGAGAATGATAGCATCTGCAGTTATAATATGCGTCTCGCTTACACATTCTGTAAATATCGTATTTCTTTCATCGTCTCTCCGGGCTGCGGCTGCTTTACCCCAGACCGAGCTCGACAGCACTGTCGCCTTAAAGTTAATATTTCGCCCATCCAATTAATAAAAAGAACATTGTTAATAAATAAAATATATGCATTATTAAATATATATTTTAGGGCTGCAGCCCGACAGCCCATTAGGACGAGCCGCCACTGTATCTCCGATAGATTTATTTGCGTAACGCGATCGTGCTCTTTTTCCAACACACGCTTATATACATTCCATCGACAAAAATCGCGATTATTCAATTCGAAATCGCATCCCCATATTGTCAACTTGGATACGGATACACCGGCGCGTACAAGTGCCGACTCAACACCCGTAAATGGATATCCACTAAATTAGACTGCGCGCGTTTATCGAGGCGGCGTGTGTGTCGTCGTATCGTAATCGTCATCAGTTCGCAAATCCTGTTTGCTCAACGCCCGCCCACCCCATCCGCCCACTTATCAACCCCCCGCGAGCCGTGTATACGAGCGCGGTCCCCGGTGGCTCGTGAAACTCGATTATTCCCGTCTCCGTCCGACTGAAGATTTCCCCCGCGGGAGAGCCTCCACTAGAGGAGCCTTCGAACGGGGGTCGTCGAGGGGGTGGTGAGTGGGCGGTCGGAGATAAAAGCCGCCCGCCCTTCCGCCCCCGTGTGTACATTCCGGCGCGTTTGTTTCGCAACTAAATGGCGACCGTGCCCCGTGCTTTTGAATATTTGAACGACTCGTCGTCTTAAGCATCATAATGCTTTTGTGCTTTTTCATCGTGTTCTCGGAACAAAATGAAAATTTCCATGCTCGTCCGTTCCGTATGAAGCGATTGTCTTTTTTTTTTACGAATCGGCTATTTAAGGGTGGTAATTAACTGCGCATAAGTTTTGATCATCATTGTCGATCCGTTGTGTGTCCACTGCAGGACAAGGTTTCCCCATCAAATATTGGGGGTCTAGGCTATGTACCTTATATGCTTGTGTTACGTCTGGAAACCGATTATCTGATACGAGCAGTGACCTGATAAATGAATATGCATAAATTATAGGTAAACAGTTTATTTTAGTACAGCATGCAAAGTATTAATTTTTAACGTGCAAAGTATTAAAACTTTATATATTCCCCGTTACTTAATCTCACCATTGAATAAACAACTCACATTTATAACTGTCGAATAATCGAAAACGGCACATTCCATAAGCGTCGTCAAATATCAACATAAAAACGTGTTCAAATATTGATTTTATTAACGCATTTACGCTCTCGCAACCCGCAGAAACAAACAAATTAATTCGTCGTTCGTTATTTAAAATTAATATTCGATTGTGCGGGGGCGTTGTACAACGAACACGAAACGGAAAAAAGAGTGCCGGCCATTACGCGCGCGTGCAGCATAAATATTATACGCGCAGTATAACATTTTAGCTCGCATCGATCGCCATGAATTCGGCTCGTAAACAATTTTCATACAGCGGTTCGCTGAAACCGTACGAAATTTTATTGCCGGTCGTTTCCGCAAATTTCAATATACACACATAGATCCCGGCGGCGCTAGATCGGGTCCTAAAGCTGTTTAAAATATCTGCCGCTTTCGTAGAAGGATTAGATTGTGCCAAGTCGCACGCTAAGTCCTACTTTTATGATTTTCAGATCGTATCGTGTGGGTGTAATTAATTCGAAAAAGGGGTCGCGTAATTGTTCCGTCTTTCGATCGTTCGAAAGTCATTCTGTGCGCACGCTAGATTCAATTGAAATATTTGTTGGTTTTTTTTGGTTTTCGTTATCGGATAGGATTTTCCATTTTTGTGAAAACACGACACGAACTGCACAGTAATCGCCTTACACGACATAAGGGAGGGCTCTTCCAACGGAACGGTTTCCGCACGTAACTGCGAAACGGCACGCGACAGCCATTTCAAGCGCGTTATTCGCAGACGAATCTGACAATTGATAACAGCGAATCGATCCGCGATCTTTTTCGAATTCGAAACAATTATATTCGAAAAGGAAAACCGCGGATTATCCACAGTTATGGTATGGCGTGCGCCTCTCGCCGCCTCCGCCGCAATTGGTAGCTACAATCTTCCTTCCGTTTGCCGGTTCTTTTATCGTTTTCCGATAACCGACCGACCCTCGGCTACACAGGGTACATAATAAAATGGCTACACGTTGCACACCGGCCGTTCCGACTTAATAACACAAATTAAACCCCCGCGGTTCGACGACGAGATTCATTCGCTCGAACTCTATCCGTTCGCCTTCTGCAGTTTCAATTGGACGCTCTCTGTATTTCAAAATGGGCCATCGCGATACTGTGCGTTGTATACGTTCTCGATTTATATCGGAACTTTGTCTAGAAAGGTCTGACGAAGTATCAAAATAATGGAAGTAATGTTTCATTGTAACGTGTATGTAATAAAATGATTTTTAATTCTACGCGTGTTGCAAACAACGCACTTTCTCTGTAATTGACACAATTCGTTGTGTTTGTATGAAAGGTCCATGTTCAAGTTATTTAGTTCATAGTCAAGTAACACAATAAAGATCAACTTATCGCTTACGTAAACGCGTTTCACTTTAGACATAATAATTAATGTGTTTATTAATGTCGAGAACATGTGTGTGTATATTTTTAAACGTTATCAATCAACGTTACAGCGTAACCCAGAATAGGATTAATCGAGCTAGCACGCCCAATAATTGATATTTAATTGCGATATTTGTTAGTACCGCCGAAATCGAGCTCTCTCGTCGGTGATATTATATAGAAAGTGTTTTTACAGTGCCTATATAAATTTTTGTTCGGAAAACGGCGGATATATCTGTTATAGATGGCTTTGACAGCAAAAATATGTATTTTCCTCTTCATTGTTGACCGCCTCTACCCCCGCAGATTTAACGGTTCAGTTAAGCACTTATCTTTCTACACGTGGAGGTTACGCGTCGTCGAGCGCGTAATTCAACAGTCGAGCTCGACTTTTGTAATTGCTGCGAAATTTTCACTTAATAATTTGATAATTTTCTTATTGTTTCAGGTACGTACCGCGCAATTCAACGAGTTCTTTGTTTGTGAAAATCGTAAGGCTTCTCGATTAGTTGCTTGTTTAGTGATCACACGAAAACGAGGTTAAGTACGGATTACACTTTTGCATTTATCAAAGCAGATTTTATAACAGTATATAAATTGTATAATACACGTCGGCCGTGTTATGCAAAGTCGTTTCGTCCAATGTCGCTCTGAACGACTCTTGTACACACGTATAATGCAACATTGTCCGTGAAAAGGGAAATGTTATTTGTAGAAGAGTGCGCGGCGAGCGAACATCCGCACGTTATAGTGTTTTTAACTTATCCAGTCTAGCGTGAGGAGGAGCGAAAAAGCTCTAACGACCACCCTGCTTTTTTATTTCCCTTTATTCCGTTCGTTCTCAAAATGTGTGGACGAAATAAATTGTATCTTTACGAGCGTTGTCGTCGCGGCACTCCTCTCCGCTTTATACGCACACCAGCCGGGGAAAATACGTATGATTCCGTCCATTTTTTTTCCCTCCCCTCCCGCCCCTTTGTGCCCGCTCTGGTTAGTCGCTTTCCCTCCGCAAATGAATTATTTTTCGGGTGCTTCGGCCATTAGCCTAAGCGGGCCGGCCGGGAAGAAAAGAAAGCAATTTCTCTTCCGGCGGCTGGAAAATGCATTAGAGATGAAAAATACATTCGGCGCTGTTCCGCAACCGCGTCGACGCCGCTCGCGGAGATTGCCCCTCCCGAGGCCTTTTCCTCCTCGTTCTTTTTAAAATGGAAAGCTGCGGGATAAAGGCGAGCGGCCTGTTTTACTCCTTCATTAAACACCGCCCGTGGACCCGAAAACCCGGGGATAAACAAAGCCCGACCGCCGCCCACCGGCTCGTGCCCCCCTCCGAAATAAGTAACTTCATCTTTGACTTTTGGGTTAACGCGCCCGAACGCGGGCTTAATTATCATTTATCAAAAATTCCGACCGTGCTCAATTTACATAATTATTCTCTCGAGCGAAATACGGCCGAGCCGCGCTTTTTTCCGTGAAAATCGTCGAAATACGGTCAGGTTATTTAGAGTGTTGTTTCGTGAGTGCGTGCGAAAAATGCAATTTGCGCGACATAATAATTCCGCATTGATGGTCGGGCGATAGACGCGGGGGTGTCTAGTGCTAAAAGTCACCCCATGGATTTCTTTTGTGTTCTTTCAATTCCGTCCCAGACTGATGGAGGGCTGGCTATGTTCAGTAATTACATTTTCGCTGGCGCGTGTATATATACCAGACGCAGCTTCATTACATCCCCATTTTTCGTCGTGTTCCCGCTTTTTTTTTATTGCTCTTTCAGACTGTCGTTAAATTTTTGAAATATGCTCGAGTGTCTGCTTTTATATTCGTCTACTCGTTCTTGATAGAAATTGTATATAATTTTCCTTTCCAACAATTTTTAATGATGGTAAATTCGTTCTATTTGATTTTATCAAGATTATTTCTTAAATACAATCAGTGCTATTTGATTTTCGTGCCGTTTCTTCGATTCGAATTAATTAATTGATAAACAATCAACAAGATACGTCGGTCGATTTCAATCTTTACATTCCAACAACGCTTGATTTAATTTCGATCGATAAAATCGGAGCACCTGAAACTTTCGAGGACCAACTTTGGTTCGGTTCCCTCCTCTCGTCGAGCTTTCTTCACAGATTCTTATCGCTTTTGTTCCCTCTTAAATATGAGATGGCTACGCCGCGATATCTATCCCCCGCCGAACTCCTTCGGCGTTCTTTTATTCCCTTACATCGCGCTTCTTTCGTTTTTCTTTTTAATACACCACGGTCTCTTTTATAGCCGGCTTTAAAAAATACATCGCCGGTAATTAATGCCGATATGCGTCTTCTGTAACGGCGACCAATTATTACCGATATCGTCGAACTCGCGCACGGTTATTATTAGTATAATTAAAACGTGACACTAGCGCTTTTTATTGCGGTTTTAATTGCGTCGATTTTACGGCATCGGGTGCATCAAACGTCCCACATTTCATATATTTCGATTTGAAATTTTCTTATATGCCTTTCGATATAATATATTGCGGATTCGCGACGTTCTCGTCGGTGTGTCACGCTCTCGAAATTGCACGTTCATCCTCAATAATAACGTCGTAAAACGAGGGAGTGCTCGGTTAGTTATGAGATACGATAATTTTATTAGATCCATCAAACTTTATTGTTGGCGCGAGCGACCGTTTCACCCTCCCATACCACTATGGCGGCGGGCTTTTAACCCTGCACATCTCTCTCTCACTTTCCGTCCCCACTGTCGTGTAAGCATGATTGATTACATTAACTTTAAAATTTACTTTAACTTTGCTTTCGAAGTTTAAAGCGGGCGGGTCTCCAGTTGGCCGATTCGTTGAAAGGTCGCATCGGGAAGTTCGTCGAAGCCGTGTTGTTATTGTTTTGTCTTACATTGTATGTCTCAATAAAAATTGTAGTTTCTCGGGTTAATGCTGCGGTTTAGTGTGACCATAATAACTTTATTGCGTCCTGGATTCTTATAAAATTTAATAACACTATACCCACTTGTCTGTGTATTATATACGAACGATCGGCGATGATTGGTCCAACAACAAAATTAACCCTTTCACATTTCTCAAGAAATTGCAATAAGCTAAGAAAACTACGCGAATCATTTCTATATATATACGTGGCACTAACGACTGTTCATAAATAGGGTGACCATTTTTTCCTAAACCCAAAACGGGACGGTCTGCAAAAAAATCCCCCTCTATATAATTTTTTTTCCAAATATTTTATTCAATCGATTTGTATCACCAAAAACAATCAATTTACTTAATTTTTATCAACAGGACTTTTTTCTTTGGTTAATTTATCAATATTTCCTCAACAAGCAATTGTAGAATATAGGCAAAAATAGCGCCGCAGATGAAAATTTTTTCAAACGTCTTATTGTTAGTTAATTAAACTATATCACCATAGAACTATCAATTTACTTATTTCTTAATACTTTCATCAATTTTTTCCGTATATTCAGAAAAGTAACTGCAATCAAATATATATATAATATAAACTAGAAAAACGGGACAAATCAAACAATTTTACGAAAACAACGGGACGAACGCAAGGCACGATAAAAACGGGACTGTCCCGGCGAAAACGGGACGCGTATGGTCAGCCTGTTCCATAAACGAAAACACGTATCGATTCGTCAACAAAAACGAAGAGGACAAACGAGCGGACGCCCAATAAAAGCGTCATTAGTCATTGTCGTGAATAACTTACACATTTGCCGAGTTAATCTCGTCACGTTCGCGCGTTCGTATTTTTTCGTTAGACTTTTTCGAAAACGATATCGGGGGGCAGGGAGAGAGCGCATTACGAAAATATTGTACACGAATTTTTATTGCGTTATTTATTTCTGTGCACGAGGGACGGCCGCGAGTAGTCTGGGGAACCGCAACCCTCGCCACTCCAGACCTTCGCTCCCTGCGGAATATTAAATTTAATATGGTTTTTCGCTATCTGATGTTGCTGACGGCAGTTGGTGTGTTTGCGCTATTTTGTCGACGCCGTTATATTGTTGTGTGTCGAGGTCCTTTTATGACGCTCGTGTGTGCGGTTTAAGTGCTCGATTTTTTTTTTCGTTTGTGCATTTTTATCGCGGCTTTGAACATGTGTGTCGTTTTGATAATACGCTCGTTTTCAATTGGGTTTTATCTGTTTTTTTGATTGATGTTTTTAGATTTAATGCAATAATATATAGCGTATGGTTATTATCTGTTAAGATACGAAGGTCTTCCTAGTCGATTTTATGTATATTTTTTGAACGTAGTAATTTACTGTCAATTTTTCCAAGGTAATGATATAAAACACCACGTCCGACATGAAAAACTGGATTATACTAATTCGAATATCAATTGCAAAAATGTATGCTCACGCTTTATAATTAGCATAATTTAATAATCTAGATTTCAAATTAAGAAATTTAGCCGTAAAGATCGTATCTCTCGGCAACCGTTTTATATTATTTTTATTAGCACCTGCCTTTTAATTGGATTCTGCAGATTTTGATCGACCGCGACCAGTTTTTATTGAACACCTCGAAAAAAAAAACGCACAACAAAGTTTTCGCAATCAACATGCAGACTTTCAATATTTCATCGACGACAAATCGAATTAAAATTCAACGCCGGTGAACGCTTCGTTTCGCGCGTCTCCTGTTTGCCGTTCGCATTTTTCACCTGCGATACTTTGCGAAAAGGACGTTCCCGGGTGCCATATGCGAATCCACAACGTCTCTTTTGAAAAATAAAGTAGAGGAAGAAACGACTCGTGTGTGTACGTGTGTGAGCGAATTCAGTTTTACGGTCGTGTGACTTCGAAAGGGCCCGCGGAACAAGCGCTCCCGGTTCGTGATTGCGTGCGGGATACATAGGGATTTTTCCCGTTTTTTTTGCTCCGTATATATATACGTATTCTGTGCTATAAAATCGACCTTTTTATGCTACGAAATCCTGGCCGGCTTTTCGTCCGAGAGCTGAATATCCGACCGTCCGTCTTTAGGTATTTTTTTTTTTGCGTCTAAAATATTCTGAATTTTTGATCCGCCGTATAATGGAGGAATATCGGTCGTTTTTATATCCGAATTACCGCGTTAGTCGAATGTCGGAGTTTTCTTGGAATTAATTTGATGCGCCATTGATCGACAGAGTGTGGGTGTGTCGAATTAGCGCGAGTTTGTTCGAAATTGTGTAAATCGCGCGATTTGATCGTGTATGAAATTGCTTCGTTTTGTTATGCCAACGATCACGGAAACGGGGAAAACCCCGCTTTTTGTACATACAATTTTCGACCACGAGAAACACGGAGACTAATTGATTTTTCCCCACTTAACATTCTGTTAAATATTTACGAACACACAAAAAACCACTCCTACTACATTTTTCTCCTTTATTTTCTTTGCTCAGGCGTAAAAGCGTAGGTGCGAGCGTCGATAAGTCGTCTATTGTTCGTAAATTTAGACCCTGCGAAATTTCACATTTTTTTATCCTTCTTCCATACCCCCATTTTTCAGTTCCTCCCCGTCACTGTACAGCACATATTGTAAATATATAAATTCCCCGTTGGGAAGCGCGCGTAAAGGTACACATAATAAACCCTCCAGCACGACAAAAAGGGTCTCCTCCCTCCGTCGCTCTCTTTCGGTTACCGGTGCTTTCAATAACATTTTGGCAGCTGCTCTGCAAAGCCTTTTATGTACGGATTTCGAGGCTTTTTTTATACGAGCATGTAACATACATAATACGTCTCTTATATAACGTGTAATGGGTATCATGGCGACAGCTGATGCTGTAAAATGCAGCACGTTTCGAGCGCAAATAAAAATGTACACGGTCGGTGTCGTCATCGCACATCCTTGACATTAAATCGTTCATGATGTGTATGTTATACATTGATGATTTATTATGTCGATGGCACCGATTTACCTGATGTTTTCATTTGTTCGATAAATCGTTTCCTGGTTCATTAGCGTTTTATTGGACGGATGTTGGCGTGTCATCGTTCTCACGAGAATGCATATAATTAATTTACGTAATTCGAAAGATTAAATTAAAATTCTTCGTTTAATTAATTTGAATCGGACACGATGCGATCAAATCATCATTAATCGCATTTTTGCATGATTCGATTTGGTTTATATCAAATCCGAAAATCTTTCAAGTGTTCTAATAAAAGCAGCTTACGTCGAATAAAAAGTCAACGCTTTTGTTGAACGCGCGTCTTTCATATCGCAAAAAAATATACGCCCCTCGCATATATAATACATACACACGCGCCTTTGTTCGCACATTTTAATACTGCGAATATTCAGCGATTTTCGAACCGACGCAAAAAGTGTATCATACGGATTTCTCTCGCTGAAAAATGCGAATTTCACACAAACGACGAGGCGTGATTGATCGCGTCGCGTACACACAGTGTATGTATATCGTAAATGCGTCCGATGCGTAATGTTTATTTCATCAATCAAAAACAATTTTCGCGGGTTTCTCGCTAATGGCTTTCCGAAGAATCGGCCACCATTAATCTTGATGTTTCCGAAGGAGGAGAAAGTTGCCGGCGAGGATGGATACGCTTTTTATTCGGTCGTTTTTCCAATTTGGGCGGGGTGCACGTTTCCATCGTAATTTGCCAACGTTACCGAATTATACAATGCTTATCGTTTTTTAATAACGCCGCGGGGAACCGCTCGTTCTTTTTTTTTTCATTCAATTATGTATATTTTTTTTAATACGTCCTCGATGAAATGAAAATGGTCAATACGGTTTATTGGTCGGCGTACAAATAAGGGTCGCTCGAAAACGGAACGATATTTTGTCACGAACGAGGGGCGTTTTTATTCGGCTCTATTTCAGAATTTATAAGTCCGAGGAAATATTAAAGAGCACGGTTTTTCTTTATAATGTGTATATTTGGACTAATAATAGGCCTGGGCGTAATTGTGTGTGTGTGTGTATAAAAATACGATTTTAAATTTGGATATAAACACACGTTCGATTATTTAAATCGTTATTTGCGATGACGTAAAAGTTCGAAATCGTATATTTCGGCGTTTCGTAAAATCAATAGGCGTCGCATACCTGATGACATTAATTACATGAAAATGTTTTCGAAAAATGTCTAATGTTTTCTTGTCATGCAAACCATTTTTGATACGTCGCGCTAACAATATATTACCGGAGGACTTTTTTAATTTATTTATTCATCGTGTGGTTGTTAACCTTTTACGCTCATGCGTTCGAATCAAAGCGATGTTTAGATGTTATCTCATGTTTAGAACCAGTCTAACATGATGTTTGACTCGTAGACTTCCATGTATTTATGTATTCGAATATTAGTCGACGTTCCGAGTTTTCGTATGAGTCTATCAATTTTAAAATTTAATCAGTGTCGTTGGAATCGTGTTTGTTTTCACAACGCGGATTAAACGATGAATAAGATTTAGCACGTGTATATTTGATTTTTTTACACTGGAAATTTTCTTGGATTTTCGTACACGAAAAGAAAAGTTTATACGCCGACGGAAATCCCATTTCGAGGCGCACGAGGAAACGAAACCAGTCTAAACATATTATAATTCATATTTATGTTGGAAACAACCGCAAAGAAAAAGATATAAATCTGAATGTTTTTACAATACGATCCGAGAATACCGAGATTCGATAAATATCAACCAAACGCGCAAATATATGTTACAAAAGGCGAACTTTATATTAAAAGAAATATATATAAGAGAGAAAGACCGAAGCGGCCCCGATAATGGCAGAGCGGTTCATAAAATATCCTATTCGGAACAAATGGTGCAGCCACACGACGGACAGACAGACGCACACACGAACAGGACAAATAGGGACAGACAGACGCACACGGGCACACAGATGGAAGGGTGTAACTGTAAAGAGCCCCCGAAGGTCTAGTTTGGGGTGAAATTGTATAATGGGCCGGGGTGACCCACCTCCCCGTTTGAAGTGAGACAAATCGACGGTAGAGGTTTTCGACAAACGTGCCGTATAAAAAGATGTACATTCAAGTTGGAAACAGAATCGCGTTCGTTCAATTATATCGAATCTATCTTTGCGTTTTATAACTTTTTTTTTAGTTTGCTTTCGCTATCGCACTAAAGCAGACGTACTTACAAACTGACCGTTTCGGGACATCCGAATCACCAACTCGGCCCGATTTATCTCCGGTCCCCTTTACGATTTCCAACTGTTTACATAATCGCGAAAAACTTAATATCCTCGTGTGTAGTGCGCGTTTCCGCATCCCCTTCGGACGCGGAAGAAGCTTTTTGATGGCCCCAATAAATTCGGCGGTTTATTTATCCGCTGGTGTCCGGACTGTGGCCTGCTTTTTTACGGTGTCGGTGCGTCAGCGATTTTTTTATCCGAATGTCCTTAATGTCTGTTTCAGTCGGGGGCGTAATTTTCGGGAAAAATTCCCGCACTGAATTTTCCCTAATTTTTTTTCTTAATGAAAACTGAGGGTCGCTTTGGCGATTTTTACTTTCGGCGACCCCTTTTCTCTTATTATGTAAATTTACAAAAAAAAAATTCTATGAATTTTTATTTTGATAATTATCGCATTAAAAAAATATATTATTATTCGCTTATTTTTTAAATCGGTTTATATGCGAGATCTTAACTAGAAAAACTCTTCCGGTTGCCGGGGTCCGTCCCTTCGGAAAGGATTCGCTCCAAATGAATATTTTATTACGATTCACCCCCTTTGGTATGCGTCAATACGCCTCTTCGTGGAACGTTTGCCTCGTGCATAATACAGTACGTCAAACGTACACATTGTCATTTCAAAAATTAAAATACACCCCCTTTTGCGCCGCGCAAACACGCGAAACACCGCAGCACATATTACGTATGATTAATGGCGCAAGGGTTGTAAATAAGATTTACCGCTCTCTTACGCCTGGGTCAAATGGGAAACCTTAGGAAATGTTAGCCGATAAACCTACAAGGTATTTTTAACTCGGTCATTTACGTATTGTGAACGCGTACACACACTCTTTTCCAGCATAAGTTTACGAATGGTATCGATTTTGCGCGTAGAATAGTGTTTCGTTTATATTTATATCGAATAGGGGAACTATTTCGAACTGGCTCGATCGATAGGGGAACTATTTTCATGCGGTCTGTATAATTGGCGAATGTATTTTTAATTCGGATGTGCGAATCGTTTATCCGCCCCGATCGGATTTTGTATTATTATTATTATATACGTGATGATTGAACGTAGGCGTTTGTATTCAAACTAATCGAATTGTATTGCGAATACAAAGGTTCCGCGATTAATCAATTCAACGCTATTCGTAATGACAACGATACGATAACGCAGTTTAGCCGCTGACACAATGGCCATTGTGTCACGTGAATCGGTTTCGGTTTTTTTTTTCCGCCGGCGTTATCTGCGCACAAAATTGTATTTCGTGTATCGATATTTGCGATTACGACAAAGTTGACTCTTACTGTGGCCCCACGCGAATCCCTCGTATACCCGTCGGTTATAAAATAACTTTAACACGGGCAATCGCTATTGACACGAACGTGCATTCAAACTACCAGGGAAACTTGCGCGTCGAATTTTGTCATTACTGCGCTACGTGGGCGACTTTTTAAAAAGTTCCGCAATTTAAGCGTTTTCATTATATGAAACTGTCAAACCTTTCAACATTGAATATTGAAACCATTCTTTAACTCGTGTACATAATAATAAACATGCTCGACCGTTCACTATAAATTCATTGCGTATCAATTGATGATAAATACCGATTCGACCCCTCCACACATCAAACAATACACACACGCGATAAAAGCGTACGGAACACCACTCGAGCGCACACACGCCATTACTCTAATTAACCGTGGATATTTTCGCAAACAGCTTTCGGGGTGCCGTCTGCGGGGGAGATGGCACCGTAAATAAATGTTAACGCTCCCCTAATGTTCGTCCACGTCCACATCCACTTCGCAAACACCCCCCCAAAGCCTCCCGCCCACCTTCGACCCTCGCCGGAGACCGCTCTTTCTGCCTATAGCCGTCCCGCTCGCTACCGTTGATGTTTCGTGTGCGTTTGTCCTTGTTGCTCTCGTTTTCGTCGCGAAGCTCGAGGATTCTTCGGATGATGCGCGGAAAGATGGTGTGATGTGGTGCGGTGTTGTGTTGCGAGATGGATTCGGCCTATTCATTTTCTGCGCACTTGTTTATCCGGGGAAACGATGATTTTCTGAGTGCGTTTCGTCGGTTTTTCGTCGGTGCTCTTTTGAAGTCGATCCGTCGCGGTTCGAGTGTTCGCTTTTGTTTATTTATACCCGTACTAGTTTGGGTATACCCAAAATATCGATTTTAATTTGAATGACAACTGTCAAATTTTACCTAAATATAATTGCGTTTATACTAAAAACAGACGACACAAGTATCACGCTTGGATTAAGTTGAGTTAGCGTTTTAGCTTGAATTGTAAAAACGTGTTCAAAAAAAACTTTCGAAGTTCAGAATGACACGAGTAGACACTTTCTCAATCATTAGTTGACATACAAATTTCCACCTTATTGATATTTAGCATAAGAGCGTTATCTGAGTGCAAATAACTTCAATTGTCGTACCCCACTAGCAATTGGACTAGTTTGGCCGTGCACAAACGAAATGGACATTCAAACTGTAACAGATCTAACGATTATGATCTATTGTCGCCGTAAGAATCGCTCGTTCGTTTTATTTCGATAATAATAAAATTGTTAATTTGGAATTTTTATAGTAAATCTTTTACTCGGTCTTCGTAAGGGGAGTGCTCGTTTTCGTAATAAAACTCGATAGGGCTATTTGCTAAATCCGAAAGCGTTCAAGACAAATCTTATGTGGAGTTTGAGATTATTGTTTGATCCGTTTATAGTTATGTAAGGAATTGTGGTGTTAGTCATTTGGACGTTCATTGTTCTGGAGATACTTAAAAAATCACAATCGAGTTGTTTTTATATATTCGTTTCGGTGTTTGGAAACAAGACATAAATATGAGGATAATTTGAATGCCGCGTCGTTCTTTGTCGACGGAAAAGGCCGTATTTATGAAGAAATTCATCAAATTTTATTACGCGCTCTGACCTTTTGTTACAATATTTATTATATATTTTACACGATCCACACCACGATAAAATATGCATAGAGATAATATTTTATATTTATAATGTGAGCATGTGAATTTTAAGCGCCGTAACTTTTATCGCGATTTTTCGTGGGTTATCTTGTCGTAAAAATCGACTCCGCGTTCATTTCCTCGTACTTCTTTTTTATTGAAAAATATATAATTTTTTATGATGCATAAAAGAGCGTTTATATTACATATTTTTGCATTCGAATTTCGCCCGCTTTACGATACGTTTTAAAAATTACCACATTAAATGTAATTTTAAGCTGTATTTCAATAATTTTCGATTTTAATTTGTTTATATTAATTGAAGTTTTTGTTTCATTTAAAAAAACGAATAAATCTATAAATAAATATGAACAAATTATTATTTTTTAAATATCTTAAAATTCAGAAGATCGTTAAATCCAGAATCAATTGAATTTACATCAACGATTCTCGTATTTTTAATGGCGTTTAAGTACTAATAAAATTTTTAATATTTTCGGATCGATCAATCCTGTTTATTTCATCTGCATATGCATATAATTCGAGATTTTTTTTTTTATAATAACATTCCTCCACCGAATCGAATTACTAATCATTTCGTATCGTTATACATCTCGGTGTTCTTTTACCATTCTACGACTACCTGCGACTTCTCAGAAACCTCCGTCATGGTCGTCCCGAGGCGATCACCACACGTTTTGCATCTATATAGATCAAAAGCGATTAGATCATCCGAGCACATTTTTCTTTATCGCTCACGTACTAGATGCTCCCGGGAGTGTCGGGAATTTCTCACGACCGATCGAAACTGTGCCTATCCCTCTTCTCATATCTTTACGACCGGGATGCGTGGGCGAGTGGGTCTTTGTCGATTCCCGGTGCAAGCCGGCTCGGGAACGCGGCGGCCATAATAATTAATCGAACGGCGGCAGATGGGCGTGTGGCTCGCAGGGACGTCCGTGGAGTTGTATGGGGAAAAAGTCGACAGGGCCTCGTCGAAGTGTACGATGATTTTCGGAGTGCGAGTTTTTTAGTCTGCCGGTGGTCGTTTCTCAGTTTTCGGGCGTGTGGCTCGCAGGGACGTCCGTGGAGTTGTATGGGGAAAAAATCAACAGGGCCTCGTCGAAGTGTACGATGATTTTCGGAGTATGAGTCTTTTATTCTGTCGGTGGTCGTTTCTCGGTTTTCGATTTTGGCTATACATTTTGTATGAGATTTTTGAATTTTATTCGGTTTTTTTTATTCGGCATCATAACGGGTTTATTTTATGTTTTAAATGAAACCGAAAGTTTTAAAATTAAATTATTAATGTATTCGATTCAATTGCTTTCATATTGAATAGATCTTGAAAGCTTATATTTAACAATTTCATTAATCAAAAGTGTGAACTTTCATAAATTCCAATATTGAAACTTCTTTATAAACCGATTTCATTGTTTCGATATGGGTGCGATTTAACCGTGCATTAAAAAAAAAACATAGATTGTGCCTTGAAACGAATTACTTGTGCATTAGAAAAATATACGATCTGCATTAAAGAATCTCATATTGAAAATTATTTTATTCATAATTCATAATGTGCAATAAAATCAGTATTTTTTGCATTAAAATGGCAGATAGGTGCCAACTTCGCCAGAGTAAAGTCAATATTTACATGCAATATAATACAACTGTTAACTCCATTTAAACAATTTGGTCCATTTTTTCTCAATGTTGATTTTGTTTTAATTCAATTTATTGCGAATCGATTATATATTTATTGAATATTTGTGAAAAATGTTCGTGCGGTTGTTATTTCGCCCCGCTTTAACTCACATTTGTTCGTTTCAAGATACAAATATATATTTTCTAATGCACACTCGTTTTATTTCATGTTCAGGTTTAATGTACGTTTATTCGATATCTTCAACAGTGTCGGTATTTGTAAATCGTTGAAGTTGTTTATTTGATTTGCGGTGATCGTGTATAATAAATGTTTGCGTAATATGTGCACAAGCGTGTTGCTTTGTTTGATATCAAAAATATTCACGATACATCCGGAATTCGTTGCGGTTAACTTATCGATTCCCGTGGGTTCTCGGCCGAGCGAGAGTGCGGTATGTGCCGGTTAATTGAACACGGTTAGATTGAACCGAAGTTTGCGCGGCGGCGAAACTCGGGTTTAAAATATTCAAGTTTTCAACGGCCGACAAGTTAACGTCTGCGGTCTCGTCGGTTTCTGTTTGCGTGTCCGTTTTTGCTTCCATCTTTTTTTTATATACATATTTCCTCATTTTCGACGATAACCGATTTTCAGGCTTGTCTTATCGAATTGATCGACGGTGCGAAGGCAAATATAAATTTTCGCGTATTTATTACGGTTCGAAATTAAAATATGAATGCGTCCCTGGAAAACCGCAATTAATTTTTGCGTACACAATGAAACGGACGATTGCGCGTTAAAGTTTTTCGCTTCGAATACGAAATCGCACCATTACCATAATATGCAAATCCAACACATTTTATCAATAAATGACCTTCCAATCGAGTTAGCGTGAAAATGACAAATATATTCAAATTGTCGAAACTATTATTTGTTGTTTTTTTTTTGTTTTCTTAATGCGCTCATTATAGAAATTGACGTTCCGCGCGTTATTGGCGATTTTGCAATCTCAAGGCGGTTCGAAGCATTCAAATTTCTGTCTTTATTCAAAACGGTGATTAGTAATAGACATAATTAGCGCTCGCGGACGAGAAAAAAAAACGTGTTTTGTAAAACATAATAGACTCGCAATATCGTTTTTTGATTAATTGTTGCCGGTAGATTGAAAAAACGGTATTCATTATGCGGATCTGTGAACCTTGGCCCAATCGATTAATATTTATGCGAGTTTAACGGGTCGAAAGGTTGACGTCACCCATTTATTAGTGCTCGAATGAATAAATACATTTAAATGCGCGAAAACTAAAAGGAACTCGTAATCCGTTTATAAAAAAAGATCTACCTGAGAATTTACACATTTATATTTACGATTGCATATGTGCGTGACTTTCTAAATTCTTCGTTATGTAAACATTACCTAATTATTGCCGATCGCTTAATTGAATGATTGAGTTATACGATTGGCAAATAATCGTGAGCCTTTTATATCGTTGTTGATGTTTCTGAGCGTCGGCGGGAAAAAAAAATTGAATAATCATCAAAGATCACTCAGTTTCCGTCTATACAAATAATCGAGTCAATAAATATTATTTCAATGTTATAAAAAAGTACTTTCGAAAATACGGTCATGAACATATATTTACAGACTTTTATTACATTTTTTACAATCTGGCAATGCTCTAACAACAATATCTCCATTTCGACATGATCCCACAATAAAATCCAACCATATTACGTTCAATATCCGGTCATTTTGTGAGCACATCAAACACACTTAAATTCAATATTGACAATTCAGACACACCATTATTAACTATGACTTTATTCAACACGAATTTCATCACTTATTAAAAATTCCACACCGCAACAAATCAAAGATTCAATCCGACAGATTAAACAAATTAGCACACATACACACACCACTTCAATACCACCTCGAGGCATTAATCGAACAATTTTTCCGGGGGTCAAGTGAGTTACGTAAAAGGCCCGAACCGTCATACAGTAATAGCACATCGACCACGCACAATGTCGAGGGCACGAAAGGGCAGAAGCACCCTCGTTTTTTTCACGCCACTACCCCGCGTACGTATCCTTTCATCCCTGTCCAACCCTTTCGCGCGCTTTCCTTTCCCGCTTTATTTATTTTTTTGCCCTCCTTACATAAGGGATAGAGTGGACGCACTTTTTCGTGTACGCTGCCCTGCGGTACGTATCCCATCACACGCTTCGTTGCCCTAATAACCTTATTGTTGTTGGAGAACTTGTAACGCCTCCCCCCAAGTCGGTCGACTCACTTTGTCTACCGGAGCGTGTCGTATCATACCGCTAATTATTCATGGCTAACGCACGTTTGTTAATTAATTTCATTTTTTTTTAGTCATAAATCGACTTTAGATGAGGAAATTTGCTTGTATCTTTTTTCATTTTCGAATCGAATACGTAATTTGAAACTTACGTTTAGAAATTTCTTGGAAAAAATATTACTTAAAAAAAAAAAAACATTTAAATATTTTATAGCAATGTTAATTATATCATATGACAATATACATATATTTTCCGAAAATTCCATACACTTCGGAAAAAAAATCGGAATATTTATTAATTTATTCATATATACGCACTAAATTGATAGACAATATGAAATGTTAATTGCGCTGACATCTATTATTGACATATTCAACTATAAATTTAATATTTGAATAAAATATAAGAAGCTCGGCAGTAAATAGTGCTAAGCGACATTTGTCACTTTTGGAAATATTAAGAAAAACAATTTACATGCATTTAGATGCAATTAAAACTAGGAGTAACCCGACACAGTACTGTCATCTTTTGAGAGAATATGGAATTATTTATTAATTTCTGTAGAAAATAAAAGAAACTCAATTTTATAATTTTGGCGCTTAGTACTATTTACTGCCGAGTCCCTCATATAATATAAAGCGATCATGTCAAGTATATATCATTGTTACGAAGTTCGTGACGTTTATTTATTGATAAAATCCAAGTCGTTTATGCTCATTGAAAAAATAAACACAATATTTTATTCACAAATGAAAAATAGCATAACGCTCGTAATGTATGTGTTTTAAATTCACATCAACCGCTTTATCGACGTACAATAATTCAACGGTTATTGTGCATGCGCGAAAACCTTCGCGCGGAGTCATTGTTGTCCGCTGAATATACGCCATCGAAAATATCATTGGAAATATTCAATTTATACGCTTCCATTGTATATTTTATGCGCCTCCGCTGACCGGCTCGAATAAATAACCGACTCGAACGAGCGAGAAAGCTCAAATTATTCATACGCAACTCGAGTGTTTGTGTGTGTGTGTGTGTGTGTGTGTTTGTGGAGTTTTTCGTCTCGGGTCGAGACCGGTTCCCGTTCTCGCCGCTTTATTACGACCGTCTCGATTGAGATATCACATTTTAAAATCCTATAATAGTTCCGTCTGCGTATATTTTAGCATAATCGAACCGTGGCTCGTTACGCGGTAATTCGTCGTGTAAATCATACTCGGTGCTCGGATTTAATTGCATGCAAATGTATTCAAGCACATGTGTTAGCTCGTGGCGGATTGGTAATGTCGATTTTGAATGATTCGTTCAAGGATACTTTTTGATTTTTGGCTTATACTATAATTACATGACTAAATTTTTATTGTGTTAGCTTTCGAGAAATTGTTAAAGATTTTCAACGTGTATAATTTTCATGTGAAAACAATTAGAAAATTATTTCGTGTTTTTTCTCGATTTCGTTTTGTGAAAATTTGTACCTTTATTTGTGTAACGTGATAGTTTCACTTTTCGTTTGTGTTTCGTGTTGCGCAATAATTGCATTCGACGTTGCTAAAATTTTAATTAGTATGAAAAATTGTATCCGTTTTATGCTTCGACAGATCGCATTGAATAGATTGCACAATTTGTCGGCGCGTTATTTATATATCGAAACAACAAATATCGCATTACAGTAGTCGGAACTGAAATTTATTATTCATTTACTGTTCGATTGTAGCAATACATTGAGTTTTTATTGAAAGCCATTTTCACAACGAGTTATTCTATGATTTAATTTGATCTTTATCATTTATCATTTGTATACGTTTTCAATATGAATATTTCATACGCCTCGTACAATATTCAACGGTTCGATGATGTATTATATTACTTGTTTATTACGGTAGTTTATCATCGCATTGTCAAGAAAGCGAACTTCGTTCACCATTTGATTTATTCGATAAGGCACATCGATTCGCCCTGAAAACCGTATTTTTTCCCCCATCTCGTTCGGATTGAACCACGCTAGATATCGGAACAATAGAATCCGTCTGCGCCACATACCCTCCAGCTTCCTCAGCCAAGAAAAAAATAAATGATTGATTATTTCTTAGCGGGGTGTGGGTGTTCGAAACGAGCGTGAATTTAATGAGCTTTCCTCACCGAGAGGATAGTGAAACTTGACTCTCGTGTGTGCTATAGCTGCGAACTTGGCTCTGAGGAAGTTTCGCGATCCACCAAACACTTTGAGGCTGTTTTTATATAATAACAGCGTTTGTCGACTTGTTGAAGAGGTTTATAAGCTCGTCGTTAATGCGCGTTGCGTGTACGAAATTACTCGCGAGAGCTTTCAGGGCCCCGTGTGCCGACGCCGCGTTATTAGAGTACCTTTTTATTACATTGTCTATGTGCGCGCGTAGGTACGAAATAATGGGCGAAACATTGTCTGTTCGAATCCCGTCGTAAATGGATATTATCGAACGACTGTCTCCTTTGTTTGAGTCGTCAAGTTTGACTCGAGTTCGCGAATGCGGTTCGGGGAACGGGAGTTTACGACTTCGAGTGTGTGCAGTGGTATTGTGATAAATCTTTGTACTTTTACGTTATCGGATGCTTGTGAAATTTGTGCACGTTCGAACAGAAAATGCTATTATAATAAACATCGAATTGAGTAATAATGTTTAACATATTGAAAAACGATCGTCTAATCAAGCGATCTTATACAATTTGTATTAGATCGTTTACACGCTCGATTCAACAGAACGACAACTCCATACATTTGCGCGTTGCAAATTACGGCAATTAGCGATGCGCGTCCAACATAATTGATACCATTATTTATTATATGAAGCGTCGCCTCTCACGCCAATTAACCATGCGACTGTTCAACGTCTCGTTTATAAAGAGCGAGAAAGACCAACTTCTTCATTGACCCTCGCAAACGACGGGCACCTTCCTTTTCCAATAACACAGACACCATAATTTACGGCCGGCGAATTTCCTCGCAAGATTCTCGAACCCTTCGAGCTTCCTTCCACCTTCGGCGACGTTCAGAACTTCGGTAATATCTTTTTAACCCCGGCGTTCCGTTCCATTCCACATAATTCTTTATTTATTCGATCCGCGGCGAAGCCACCCCTTTGCCCCATAGTCCTCGCCGTTCCGTTTCCCCATTGTGGATGGTCTCGAAGAAAGGCGGGTTGAGTTTTCGGTCGTTGAATCTCTTTTATTTATTCCGACCCCGTTACCCGTACTATACACCCCTTTTTGCGTCTTCGTTGTTTTTCATCTTGTCGCGTTTTATTTATAAGGTCGCTCGTCTGGAAATATGCTCCAGATACCGAGGCGTTATGAATGTTTCAGTTTTTTACTCTCATTTTCGTTTTCATCTCTGCGGGCTTTTTAACTGTCGCATTTGTATCAAATGGCGTTTGTTTTGCGAAACTGCTCTATTGTCAAAATGGCACTATCGTTTATCATATAAAACACGATACTATTTGTACAGTAATGTCTCCTATAACGCGTCGAAATATAATGAGTTAACTTATTGTTTGAATAGTTACTAAATAGTATGGGAACCTAATATACGATAGTATACAAATGCCTGTTTGTATTAACTACGAAAATAACATATCACAGATCTTATATTTTCATTGTTTATAATCAGAAACCTTAATATAAAGGTCTTTCAATAGAGACACTCGAAATCTGTTATAGCAGACATGTCATTAAAGTGTCAAATTTATTGTACATTTTAAAGTCGAGCGTGCTTATTGAAGTACCCTACACATTCTCGAGCCTTTCGAAATAAACACGTAACATTCTCGCATTCGATCCGATTACATTTACGCTTAAAAAAACGACTTCACAACGCGATTCAAAGCGACAAACTTCGCGCGCACGCTCTCTTTTATAATTCACCAGATCGCAACGTACACACACGTGCGGGAGAGCCGCGCGAAAATTAATATTTTTTTTACGTCCGCGGGGTTGGCCGGGGGGTGTCATGTGCGCGCTTTTTACGGCTCAAAGAAGAAAGGGGTTGCGGGGACGGAGGCTCAATGGGGTTCACGAACGTGCGACGATATAAATTCCTCGGCTGCGGTGTATACGCGGTACGTACGAGAGCGAGCACGTCGCGGAGGGAAAACGGTGGCAACGCGAGCGGAAAACGCCGGAGAGCTGTCGTGGGGTGACCAAGTGTTCGGGGGTGGTGGTGGGAATTGTCGTTGTGGGGCAGCGAGTGTGAAGGGAGTTCTTTTGATGGGCGTTGATGTTTGTTTGTAGAATTCAATATGTGTGCGTGTACAGTTTAATTTTACTAGCTTGGTGTAACAGGTATTCTCGACGTTATTGTAGTGGGGTATGTCAAAATGTATATGCTTGTCGATTATTATACGATTGAAGAACTGATGCGACTAATTGTTGGTTTGAATTGAAAGCGTCGTGGGTTTATCATAAATTATGAGCAGGGGTGTTGAGAGGGGAGAGGGGTAAATTTCCAGGGTCCGTGATCGATTTTAAAAAATTTTGTGTTTTGAATAATGTTTTTTTAGAAAAATTCGGTTATTGTGTATTTTTGAAAAAATATATATAAAATGATTTCATAAAAACTAGAAAAATAAATTGTTTGTTTAAAATATTAGGTTTCATTAGATTGGATTTGCACCCTCCCCCAGTTCCATAAAAAAAAATTGAAAGGCCTTTCTGTGTGAGTGGCCCAACTATGTTTTTGCTAATCTGGGGGCTGATTATAAATTTTCCGTTAATAATAACTTTTAAATTCTGAAAAAAAATAATATATCACTTTCATATACGCCGCATTTTGATCTTCTCGCGAGCATCGGCTTAATTCGATTTTAACACACATCAACGAAGATTCGTTACAAACGGCATCGGCGATAATAAGATTTCGAAAATTTCGCGCATATTAAACGCAAACAACATCAACGCAAAACTCCGGAAACACAGTCGTAAAATTTAATTAAAAAATAACCTTTCGCGTCCGTCTCTTTTTAACACGTGCAAAATTTGGTCACCGCAAGCTACAATCACACGCCGCCGCCACCCCACCCTCCCCTCCATCCCTCGCAAAGCCGTTCCACCCACCCCCCCCCCCATCGTATTGATCTGACGGCGCGGTGGTAGCCCTCCACCCCCTCGTCGTGCCCTCAGTCTCTACATTTCGCAGCGCGACCCTCTCTCTCGGGCCCGTCGACGCCAACCATCCCTTATCTCGTTTCATCCCCCTCGGTTTCCTCCCCATCGCCCGCCCCCTTTCGTCTCGCCATTCACTCCGCCTCTCCACGGTCGCATTCATATACAAAGGAGCGCGAGTATGGCAGCCGGGCGTACCTATACAATGTTGTCGGGTGGTTTTAGAGGTGTGAAAACTTGACGTTTCGGCGCGAGCTGGACTAATTGATTTATGTATGGACGTCTTTGTTGATGGGAATTTAATTATTGTGATTGCGGCGATTGAAGTCGTCTTTGTGTGTTGCGGAAAAGATGCGTTGCTCTCGCGCGGTTTAGTGTGTGGTGAGTCTGGTGATTATTATAGCGAGCATATAGAATGATAGAGGGATGTGATTGTTCATTGGTTTGGTTTAATTGTAAGATAATTTGGTGAAAATATCAAAATTATTTACATATTATCTTAATCACTGCGTAATTTTTTTGAAAGAAAAAAATTACTTTTGATAATATTCAACACAAGTCATTCCGATCACAAAGTGGTCAGCGAGAGCGCAGTCTGCTTGTCTTTGACTCATTGATGTCATTATTGTATCAAATTATTTTTTCTCAATAATCGAATAATCATATATATTTTTCTGTAATTTCTTTTGCAATCTCTCATATCATTCCAATACTTCACGTGTCCATCTTTCATTAAATTATAAAATATTCAAATTATGTTTAAATATGAAATGTAGAACGGTTAGGTTAGCTTTGATGCTCCGCAGCGTAGTTCACGACTTTATTAATCATGTGGAAAATGATTCGGCCTCTTTTTGTTCCGTTTCACGCTTTTGTCTAAACTCACGTTTTCTCCGCTCCTTTTTTGTCGGGGACGAAAGGAAAAAAAAACGAGTGGAGCAAAAGAGACGAGTTTCTCTCCCTCGTGTGTTTCGTTTTTCTGAGCTTCAGAACAAGATTTCCTCGCGTCAAATTACACGCTCGCTTCGTTTTGTTTCATTGCCATTTTATTTTGGTCGTGTTTTGTGCATTCAATCTCAGTTGCAAATATCGATTTCGATCGCGCATCGCTTTTTTCCTATTTGTCATGATATGACATCTTCTCGCTTTACTATAGTATTTTATAATAATGTGACTTTTTTATTGTTACAGGTACGTTCTACAATGCGTCTTCTTATATATTGTTTCGTGAATGGGTAAATATAAATGTTTCGATATGTAACATCATCAACACATCGTAAATATGAAACAACGGAGAGAGGAAATAATACGTTTCACGGTAAACGTTATTGGTTGACATAAATCTAATTTTATTGTCTTTTTTTTTAGAATTTATTGGACTATGAAAGTCTCGAATATCGAATGGAAACGTTTTATTTATTTTTTCGAAACAGATCGCGCGTCTACCAATTTTTTTATTCAATATCCAAACGATTTATATAAAGACTCCAATTAACACTTCAGATCGAAACCGTTCCACTCTTACGATTAGATAATACGAACTTCGTGTGAAAACAACGCGCAAAACGAATGCATTTACCTATTGAAGCGTGTATCACGTGTCGGCGGTTTCAGAGTCCAGCGGTTGCGAACCATCGGCCCCCGTACAAGTTTTTAATGCTTGCATACAACAGGCGGGCAAAAACGATAAAGGCCGACATGCGCCGCCGACTTGTTCTCTCCGGCGGGACGCATAATGGCCCCCCACACATGCACTATGGACGCGCATGGTAATCCATGGTGCGACGTATACGTGGCACAGATAATCTACGTGTCTACGGTGGGACTGTGTCAGCGTTCGCATACGTGGCGCGAGATGGTGGTAAATGGCGTGCGGTCGCCGTGCGGCCATTGTGTTGTCCGATGTGAGGTTCGATGATGATTTTCGTGTGTTTGATTCGATGGGGGTATAATTTTTGATCGATGTTTGCGATTTCGTTTGTGATTTGGTCGTTGAGTATTCATTGGAAGTTTGGGTTTTTCTATATTATCTTTTCTAAATGTCGTAGACCGTGTATATTATTAGTACATGTACCCAAACCAACCTAATCCAATTTAACCCGAAACAAATCAGATTTCCAAAAAAATCTTAACCAAACTCAACCCCCCAACGATGCATACAGTAATGCCCTCTATAACGTCCCTCCATATATCGTTTAAATGCATTAAATTTCGAATTTAGAAAAAAAATCAAATGCATTTGAAAAAAGCAGTTGTTAATACATAAAAATGTCCAAAAAAAAAATTTTTTTTTTTTTTTAAAAACCCTCTATAACGTGGAATCTATCTTGACTATCTTGACTTGACTTGACTTGAAATACGAATTAGTAGGTGTAACAATTTTTTTTACTTATCATAGATTATATAAAGTTTCGTGCAAAATCTTTTTCGAATAGTTGTTGCTTATCAAATGTTGATTAATTTTAATTCGAACCGTTTAAATATTTTTATTAACTTAAAATTTTGATGTTCAAATGTACGTGCTTTTACTATTGCTTTTTAATGGCAGCAGCAGCTGTTGTCTTCGTCATCTGTAATATTTTAATTATAGTCTATAATTAATTGCCGCTTGAAAGATGAGGGTCGAAAAAAATTCGAAACAATATTCTCCCTTCTCATTTCGAAATGAGTTTTATTATTATATAAGGTGTGCTGCGGTAGAGAGTGCGCTAACTTAACTTGTCTTCAGGAATCATCTGAAAAATCTTTGAAATTTCTCTCTCATCTGTTTGTAATTTGTATTGTTTCGGTTTTTGCTATCTGCGCCTCCTTTGTAGCGGCTTTTCACCGCCATTATCCGCTCGTTTCTTCGTTCACGGTCAATATTAGCTGGCAATTACTTATGTAAATGCGACTCGGGGGCAAATAAATGAGAACGAAACTTCGTCGGACGAACAAAACCGTTGCTCTTTTAGTATCGTGCCATTCTTTCCAGCAATGAAAATAATAAAAGAATCTTTAAATTGTATATTTAGCTTTTTTCAAGTTTTTAGATCGTTAACGATTTCCACGGCGAACTTCGCCTGATAATCTTTTTAAATCGTCCGCTTTCGTTTCGCGGAATATACGTTCGTATTCAGTAACTGATAAAAGTAATTTGTGAAGTAAATTTTCATTTTAGTTATCGTATTTCGGATGAGTACTTCAACAAGTCTTCGTCAGAAATGGGAAGCGAATGCGAGAAATATTTCCGGAAAGCGCTCCGAAACTTTTCCCCGCCTGTGAAACATCAAACGGAATTTTTCGTAATTGAATCAAATTTCGCCCGAGCCAGATTTTCGATTTATTTTTTTCAACAATCGCAGTACGAACGTCGACGAAATCCACATTCACATATTTTTTTAATTTACAAAGCACCAACACGAAATCGATCATAACGCGACCCGAAACACATTTCATATGTGATTTGTATTGTTGGCGCTTATCTGAATCGAGTTTAACGAGCCACGTAACGTTACATACGATAACGAAAAGCCGAAGCACGCTCTTAGCCAGCGGCCAGGAACCTTCACGGTAATCCACTTATCTCGTCTCCTCACGTACTTCAAACCGAGAACCCTCGGTCGACCTCGACTCCACGTGTCCAAGCCGGGATCCCATCGAGGACCCCGAGGAGAGACCCACTTCTTTCGGTCCCGGAACACGCCGGCAACTAATCGCCGTCCGTGGGCGTGATTAACAGCCTCCAGTCTCGTTTTCCTTCCGAGGCTTCGTATAAGAAGTGTGCGATCTCTCCGCCGTCGGGTCGTTAATCATTTCTCCTTCTTATTAATTTCATCGCTCCCACGTCGGCTGCGCACTAATTAATACCTAGATTGTGTCCTTTCCGTCTTCGTCGGTAGCTCCGTTTGTTGGGCTTGTCCCGGTCCGTTCTGGAGCTGTCTCGTGATAGGTTTTGTTTTGTGATACGGCTCTTTTGTCATGTTCGAATAAAAATAGAAGTCTTGACCGGTTGTGTGGGCAGCTATGTGCTTGTTGATGTGTGGTTCGTTCACACTTTACAAGTTCGACGCTGGCTGTTTGTATCGTCGTTTTTTTAGACGGTGATTTTTCTATGTCGACTTTCACTCTACGTCATTCTTCATGTGTTTTTTTATTGCTTGTAATTGCATCTTTGTTTTGACATTATAGCCTTAACTTATCTCTTTTTTTGTAACTTGCATTGCTATATTCAACCTTGTCTTTAGCGATAATTGTTTCCGTAAACGTCCATCGGGTTCGATTACTGTCGAAACGACACTTATTTTTCGTTATCTAAAAATATTATATTATTCTCAATTTGGAATTGCTCGTGTACCGGCAGCTACGCGTTTTTATTATATCTCCGGAGAAAAAATACGTATCGAAGAGTAGGCACATAAATACATGTAATTATGGGCACACCTTGTCGAACAAAAACTGGTATCATTATATTCGACTATTATACAAAAAGGCGCTGAATGGCATGTTATGATAATACGCGAGGATGTGTTTTTGTAAATATGATTCATGCGAGACATTAAATATGTACATACATTATTCCTCATTATTATTCGATTGTAAAATTTATTATTATAATTCATTAATTTTATCGACGAACATTTGACGCATTATACACCCCTTAATTGAATTTGTTTATTATGCCGATTAACAATTTACGTTCGATTCAAAACATCGCACTGCCCAAATTTATATTCGACGCGAACTTTCAAGCGATTACACTTAAGTGGCCATTATGTACGGCGCAATCACATTTTATTTACATTTCGCAATTTTAATTTACAACATCTGAACATTATGATTGACAATCGCAGCGCGAAAAGTAAACATTTAATTTTGTCGATTCCGTCAGTTTCTCGCGCAGAATCGATACGACGTTCTAACGATCACAATGGCCACGAAGACCTCATTAAACGCCGGCTTGAGGCTTTTGAAGACCTCTAATTAATTCAGAAGTGCTTTGGCCACCTGCGCTCGTAATTTACACCGGCAATTAGCGAAGGATGTGGATAATGCAAACTCGCCGCGGACACCATCTTCATTATCCCTCGTCAAAAAAGTCGGACAAACTACTGCGACGTGCGAATCGGTGTTTATATATTGCTTAAGACGATGCGATAATCTCGCCAGGTTTATTATAAAACATTTGTGATGTATTTGAAAATGACAAAAAAAATTAATTATAATAATTTTATTAATTGCGGATTAGTTTAGCGCCGATCCGGATAATTGGAAATGTTAATTAACTGCAAACATGATTTTATCAATTGCACGCTCATTGTTGATGAATATTGTTTAACGGGAGCTTTATTTGCGCGTTGTGCCTCTGCATTCGTCATCGTTTCAGTATTATATTCGAGTTATCGATCTGAATTTTATAGTATGTAATAAAATTTAACGACGCGTATGCAGCGAGAAGTTCATATCGAAATCGCTAAATTTTTCCGATACTAACTTATATCGGGGCTTACGTAAGCGTTGTAATATCGAAGGTTCCGTCGATTTTTCTTATATGGCGTCGAGGCGACAGATGTTTACATAATGAAAAATGACCGTTTTGAATTATTCAATGGTCGCCCATGAGGTGTCAATTTAGTAAACGACATTTCACGCTTAGATAACCATCCATTTTTTAATCAATAGATGCGATTACCGCGAAACGTTTCCATTGAAAAGCGCCTGTGTTTTAGATTTTTTCCTTTTCGACATTTCAAAATCGATCGGCATATTCAACGCTTCGAAGAAAAACTACACTTTCCGATGCATCATTGATTCAAAGAAAACCCCGACACTACAATATTCGCAATGTGTTTCTTCCGCGCGAAATTTGATCGACTTAGTGTTTACACAAATAAGTGGAGATCAATTGTAAGCCGCTCTCCCGGTGTTTACACACCTCACTCTCCGGGGTATGGCCGTCGTGTCGCTCGATTTGGGGCGGAGTTCGTGCATGGCAGCTCTCATGCGCGTTTCGACGCATAAGTTCCCGCTTAAATTCGAAATCACAACCACATCCGTAAACGCGTCAGAATTTATATCTCAAAAATAATCTCAATCAAGATTTCCGATGGTGAAATATCGACTTCAACCCTAAAAAAAACGTATTTACAGCTACAAATTTTTCTTTGGAATTTCGCACTTGCGGCCTTATTAGCGTCTTCGTGCGATATATGTTGTACGCACGTGAAATAAATGTGTTCCGTCACGCGACTACGCCATTAGGCTGTTAACCCCCATGTCGTGACCTGCAGGGTGCCTTCGAACAACCACCCCCCATAAGCGAAGGCTGTTGTCCTCCTTTTTCGCTTTTATTAATTCGACGATGGCTGCTCTTGTCCGCTGTCAAATTGGCCGCGATAATTGACCGAAATTTAATTGAATTAATTTTTACCGTGGCACGACGATTGGTCCGATGACAATTCGTCCAACGACAACTCGTCCAAGACAATTCGTCCAAGCGACAATT
>JAOXNN020000088.1:4593965-4604175 GCA_028571205.2 Hydropsyche betteni | reverse complement strand
CCCTTGGCCGAATTGTCCGTTGGCCCAATTGTCCGTTGGCCCAATTGTCGCTTGGACGAATTGTCTTGGACGAGTTGCCGTTGGACGAATTGTCATTGGACCAATAGTCGCGGAACCAATTTTTACTAGTCGTCATTTTTAGGCGGCTAAGTGTGCTGCTCTATGTGGGCCACGTCTATTTTAATAATGCTGGTGTATTTGGGTTAGAATAAATGGGTTTTCGTGTATGTCAAAGGTGATGTTCGTGTAATTCTTGTTTACGATCATGAAAAAAGTTCGCAATTGAATTCGGAGGTTATTCGAGAATTTTTTTTTAATTTCTTTTGAATCACTACTGAACAATTTGTTAACATATTCATTTTTTATATACAACTGACAGATTTTCTTTAACGATAATATAATTTGAACTACTGTGTATTCGGGGACGGGAAGTGGTGTTCAGGAAGGGTCCCTTTTTTCACGAGCTACCCTTTTACATAAAAAAAGAGTGAAGTTGTCAGCACAGGATACGGTCGACGTTAAGACAGATTAATGGCGTCGAGACGCATATAACAGCGTGTCTTGTTGCACTCGCTCGCTGAAAATTGAAATAAACTCGTCCCTGCACGTCCTTTTTTTCGTTTCGAGTTTTTTTCGCTCACGTTCTGGTTGGGTCCTCTCTTTCATCCCAACTAATTGCCGGGAGGCAGGATTTTTACTTCACGATTTATTGCCACTGGATCCACCCAGCGTTTTTTTAAATCGTATTATATTTTATGGTTGCCGTCGCCGTTATCCTGTTGTAAAAGATAAATATCTATCTGCCTTTTTCGTGTAATATCGACGTCGCGCTCTTATCTCGCTAAAAACCGTACGTGTTAATTAAAAAATTTCGACGCTGAAATAATAGGTTGAACGCGTTCACTAAAAAAAATCAATTTCCCATTTTTGGCAAACTGGCTTTTCCGCGCAAACTCTGAATTTTCACGCACACGTATATAATACAATACTAACGCCCGATGGCTGTCAAAATGGTTTAATTCCCTCTCGTGTTGTAGGTACAAGCTGCGAATAAAATTCGTTTCGCTCTACCCAAATTGACTATCCGCAAAATTATAGTTTATTGCCTCGTAATTCGTAATTTATTCCACGCGCTTTTGTGTTCATGAAATATATTACGTGTCGACAAAAAAAAAAACTTTTCCTATTACGACTATACGCCTCCTAATTTCGAATTCAGACAGCGTATTTATTTTAGCCACAACTTGTTTATACGCTCGGCTAGATATTATTTATTCATCGCACTTTTATAACCAGAATGTTTGCGCGATTTTTTCCCCGCCGTACACATCCGAAAGTTGCGAATTCTATTTAAGCGCGACTTTTTCGCCGAGGGGGTGTCGAGGGGGTGGCGAATGAAAGTATGTAGCCAGCCAGTTTGCGATTTTGTCGGGCACAGCACGTAAGCCGCTTCTTCTGCTTCTACTTCTACTTCTACGTTTTCAAGCTCCGTTCTCATATCTGCCATCTGATACGAAACTCGGAAAAGTTTCCCGAAGTCGAGGGTGGTTCTGCAAACTTGTAAAATACCCTCTCGGCAACTCGAAACCCTGTACGTATGTACTCTTACCCTCGGGATTATTTCCATTAAATAATTCCGACACGTAAATCCCCGTCTAGTAAATACCCGTTCGGCATCCCAATATAATATTCGATCCGTGGACGTAATCTGCTCGAATACGAGTCGCATTATTATTGTCGAAAGTTAATAAATAGATCGTTATCTTCGATTAGATACGTCAATCCGCCGATTTAGATAGCGATTTTATCCGTCTTCGCCCTATCGTGTTTGTGCATCTGAATCAAATCGGATTGTGATTTTCACGGCCGACTCGACGATTTCGCAAATATTTAACCGCGTGTAAATAGGGACTGATGCTCGCATTGGTTTATCTGATGCATTATGCATATTGCGATCGGATCGTCACACCTGGAGGATGCATGCTGGTTGTGTGTGCACACTTCTCATGTTGCACATGCAACACCATTATAAAGTGCACGTTGTCACGACATGTCATGAACGTTCGATGGAAATATTATCGAAATGCCATATTGTATCGATGAATACACGTGAACACACGTGGACAGGTGCTCAGGGCGCATCCCATTGTTTGTTTCTTGCATTATATGTAAATTTCAAACATCTGTGTAATGTTAATAGGCGTTTTCGAACAAATTTATATAGCGTGTTCAAACACGCTACTTGTCCTACTTTTACTTTTTTTTTTTACGATCCGTATGCATTTGACATTTGACTCCGGTTCTAATTGCATTCGAATGCAACACGCGGTGTTCGCGTTCTGTGAAAAAAAAACTCGAATAAATTCAAAGCATCGCGCGTTTCATTGATAAAAATTCTCTCGGTCCGCCCACGCTCGGCCATTGTCTGCGAACATTTGCACGAGAGAACACAAACACGACATTATAAATATAATAAAGAAATGATCTCTCCGTCTCCCTCTTTTTTAACAATAAAAAGAAGACGCGGTTCAAATGCCGATGTCCAATTTGAAAGAGCTGGTTCGCTAATGCGCCGTCCACGCGCGCATGCCTCCGAGCCGCGCGATCACTCGCATTCCGGGCTACGTTTTATTTACTTATTTATTTATTTATTCGCTTTTTGCGCTTTGAAGTTCTCGGAATGGCGTAGCATTAAAGTAGCCACCGCTGGCCGTGTTAAATACGCGGCGAGTCAACTCCGTATATATATAAATCGTGCGAGATTGGAACGGTTCCACGACGTGTTATTAGCGCGATCTCTTATTCTCGCGTCGCCTTTATGATTCAATGATTTATCGCCGTTTCTTTGTGCTTTCGCGCATCAACAGGAATCATCGTGTGATTATCGCCGTGTTTGATGAATCGATTCATCGCGGCGTTTGTGCGACAAAAGATTTTTGCAACTATGATTATGCGTCTGATAAATATTTATGCGGAGCGTTCCGCTCGATTCGTCTTACCTTTTCGTTTTTATTGTAACCGAGTCCGTATAAAATTCGAGAGATTCTTCCGAACGACGATCCTCGGCGCTCTTTTACATCCTCCGCCGACTTTGTAGTTTATCAATTGGTTTATCGTAGCAGAATCGCTCCCTAGAAACTGGATACGTGTGCAGTGTGTCGGGAGCGTGTGTATGTGCGTTTTATTTTATCGATATGTTCGCACATGGTTGCAAAGTGCTACCACTGAAAACTATGCAAACTATTAAGGTCGAGCCGGAGGTGTGTTGCGTAGGGCAATAACATTACCATATGTATGTGCACTATTTGTCGACCCAACGGCTTTTTCTCGCTCTCCAGCTGTATAATGTGTGTGTAATGTCGGTTTTAAACTTTGTACGTGTCGGATTTTCATTTTTTTTGTATCGCTCGTGATTCGTGTCGATTTTCCACACCGTGTTGAAGTCCGACATGTTCGTAAAACGTGAGCGTTCGATTTAGTACACGTATCGTTTCGTAATGGACTCGAATAGTTATAAAATAACGTCTCATTTAATTATCTAATTGTTATTTGATCTTTCGAATGGCTCATTAAGATCGTCTTCGTTGAAAACTCGTTTAAATTGCCTTCAAAATACTTTGGAGACTTTCCGACGTCCGACGGTTAGTTCGTTAGCGAATTTCTCGACTCGCCGCTTCAATGAAGTCATTTGTATTCAACATTAAAGGCATTAAACTCGCCAGAACTCCTCTCGGACGGATCGGGCTGCCTAGACATTGTCTTGCCGCACAACAAAACCAATAAACAATCGTGAGGAGTGACCACCTCTTCGTAGACTCCGATAGGTCGTTTACTCGGAATCCTCGGACCTGTTTCTCTATTTGTCGCCGGCGCTCGTTAAACCTTCGATGGAACGAGAATAATCAATTAAAATCGTACATTTAAAACGCTGAATGTATTCGAAATGTCGATGCGATGACTCGCCGCGATTATGTTAGTCGGCTCTTTGTCCTGAATCGTTTCGTTTCACACTGATTTCAAAAGCAGATCCGTTAAACGCCATATTGTGAATTGTGCCAAGTTTAATTTGTTATGTGCACGACACTCAATCAAATGTAGTTCGTGATGCATTCCCGAACGGTATTCGACGCGTTAAACACATTCTCACAAGAAGGATTAGATCAGCTCGTTAGACGTGAGCCGTTATCAACATGGAATTATCGTCAATCTGCGATCCGACGAATAACGTACACTTAACTCATCACAGTCGAAATAAAATGAAAACGCCGAGCCGTAATCGTTCGGAAGCATCGCTCTCCGATGTATATATTAAGCCGATTTTATTACGCGAGATTGCGATCCGTACAAGTTTCGTCTTAATTAAAATTCGCGATAATTGCACGCCGGCAACTTGGCTTTATTCAATTGCGAAACAATCGAGCTCGAGTGCAGCGATTCGTTGCCAGTTTTTAACTCGACGTGTGACGTGAAAGTTTCAGACAGCTACTGAAATGAAGTTATGCCGAGTTACATACGGCAACGTTTCGGCATTATTATTCGCTGTGTAAAAGTCATTTCTTTGAATTTTATAATCGTTTGAATTAAACCGAAATTGTATGATCGAACTATAAAAGGATTTACGGTGGAAAATGGTGAGAACGGTGAGTATAAAAGCAAAAGTTATTGCCGCATCGAATTACAGCGATCGACAGGCGTAATGGCCGTTGCGATTTATTTTAATTATATTCCGGAATACCGCCGTGCGAATACGTATTATGGACTTTTAATGGGGCTACATAAACATGTTGAAAAAATAGAGGTCGTCAATCTATCTTCAATTGCTGCTTGTAATCGCTCACCGCGGTTTTGTTGTCGTTTTTTTTATTCACTTTCGCGAATTTATTGCGTATTATAAAAAAATATATATATCACACGAAAAAATGTGTGACGTAATCGGTCGTCGAGAAAGGTTTTTGTTTTCGTGTGGAATTTTCGAAATTTCGACTGTGCGACATTGGTTCGCACGAGTGGCCCCCAAAAACGGGATTGTTTTCATTTACGGCCGATTGCAAGTGAAACTGTTTCTGTGTAAACAACTGCGTTTGAAAAAGAGGACGCTGATTTTTCTTTTTACTATTTTGTACTTCGAAAAAAGTGAAACAATGCGGAAAACGTATCGAAACGTTTTAGCCACAGAAAATACCTTTCGTTATTTCAATTTATATATTCATTTCATCAAATCCAATACATCGAAGGATAGGATAACACGCCGCAAACGACCGATCGATTCATTACAACAAAAATGAATATAAACACCGTTCAAACGTAATCCTATTTAAGTTTGTTTTCGTTTTTCACATTCGCCTCCAAAGTCGAGGCCGTCCGTAATCCCGGACGTGAATCCGAACCCTTTTCTACGTGTACCGGCCAATTTCGTATACGCAGAGGGGTGGTTAAGCCCCCCCATAAGCCACCCGAACATTTGTCACGGTCTGATGCGATTTGCGTCAATAGAGAATGATTAAAATCGCCCCGGCTCGAATTCAATGAATACACATTGTAACATATATCCACACACACGATATATATATTCGTATCATTTCAGGGACTCGCCCCTTATATTTTTATTATGAAATGAACAACACGCAAAAGGTGAAATTGCGTATACGAATTTGCGCGCGCAGAAAGAGCTACTTTCGAGACGTGACCCTCTCCCGACAACCACGGCTACGTCTTTTTCTCTTCCGCAACGTTGTCAACAACATCTGTCATCCTTCACCACCCTCACCCACCCTCCCGAAAAAGGTATACGTACACATCCCCGCCCTTGGAGAGGAAACATCCAATTTCGGGTCGTTGCCAGTAAGCCGTGAGACAACGCCGAAAAAGAAGACGCGCCGCGTACACTTGCGAAAGAGGAGGAAAAATAAATGGGATAACCATTGACAGCGTTTGGATACCGTGAGATGTGCCGAGCTCTTTTACGACGGGATATACGACCGGGCGTCCATCCTGGGGGTGTTACGTGTGGTGCTTGTGCCCCCTTCATCCCGTATGACCAATTCCGCTCTTAACCTGGTCGGTATGGATGTACGTGGAGTAATAAAAAGGGAAAGGTCACATGTCGCGTGCGTGTGTGTGTATGTTTGTGAATTAGTATTTCGGAAATGGTCTGGAAGTTTGTTGGGTTTTGCTTTGTTCGATGCATTTTATGTGATTTTTGTAATTGATCTTCGATCGTGTGTATCTTGTTTTGTATCAATATTTGTGTTGTGTGAGTAAAGTGATTTGATTGACAGAAAGCTTTTAATTTTGTGACATATTGTTTGTAAATGATATGGCGAGTATTTTTGTGTAGATTAAGTCGTGGGAAATAAATAATATTCACGTAATGCATTTATTTTTCTAGTAGCGAAGGTTTTATCGCAATGTACTTATTTCAATATGAAAATGTTAAAGATATTCTTGCATATTTTTCAAATTGGTTTCTATTGCATTTTATAATTACATCTGGCATGTTTCCAATTTCATCAAATGTAATCGAATATTTTAATCGTGATACAATTATTTTTTTTAATTCTATGAATATACATGCTCATGTTGCGAAATTCGATTAGTCGTTTCCAATTTATATTATTCATACAAAAACGCATAATAGAAATTTGAGTACTCATAATTGTTTCTGCTGTTATCGCACTTTTGTAAATCACAAACGGTCTAGTCTATACTACGATACACGGGACAATATTCCCTCTAGGCGCATTGTCTTTTGAGACATCGAATCGACAACATCGTCAATTTCATTTCGAAAAATAAAAATTATTTCGAAATCGTCGCAAAGTGCATCGTTTTTCACCGACATGTTGCGGAGAAGCACACGCAACTCGCCTAAAAACTCTCTCTTCGTACAAGACTACGTCAATACAACTCGCAAGAAAACAACATACCAGAAGAAGAAATCTATAAAAACCGTAAAATCAAAATCAAAGAATCTTAACACTTTTAAAACGCGAATCCACTAACACGAATACATTATTTTTTTCATTTCTCCGAACGAATCACCGTGACCTTTCCGTCACTGACATCCATCACCATCATTGGAAGCACTTTCACTGTTATTTTTTTCCCATCGCGCATTCGAACACTTTCGTGGCCGATGACCCGTATACGTGTCATGAAAGATTTTTGCGCGGATAATCGATGTCACGATCGCCCAGCGGCTTTTATCCGTCAATACTGTATATGCGTCCACGTGTCATCGGCTACCTTCGCAAAAAATTTACATGACACGCATACGGGTCATCGGCCACGAAAGTGTTTTAACACTCTCGCATAATTCACACATATTCCTGCCGCAATCGGAATAATTCTGGCGGAACGGTACGTGCATTTGGATTGCATTAGCGCCGCCGCCAGGTAATTATGAATTCATTAAACGATCTATTAGATTAGACCTGACAGACGAGCGTTCTCCGACACGCTCGAGGTAATCATGATCGCGTACGAGTTATAAATACGAGTATTCTCGATTAGGTTGTATAGACCGGATCCCACACTAATTATGATATCGCACGTTCGAGACGGAGACGGTAATCCGCTCGTTTGTTCGGATTTGGCGAGTTTAACTGGTTCAATTGTCGATTTTTTCTGTTGTGTTTGTCGTTTTGTGTGCTCGGCAGAAGCGGCGTCTGTGTTATTTGTCGTCAGTGTGTTCGTTTTGTTTGTTAGTCGCGTTCCGTGAAATTCCGCTATTTTGCAAAATATATTTTTTAGTTGTGATATGCTGAATGGTTTTTGTTTGCGAATATGCAAATTTTGTTCGGACCGGTGCATAATTAGCGCTCGAACGAATTGCGGGAAATTAATCCGTGATCGTTCTTTGTTTGCTAATATTGAATCGGTTTATCGCTGGTATTGAACGTTTTGTTTGAATTCGTCGTGTGTATTCGCTGCTATTTCGCATTAATTAAAAGTTAATGCGGCGATATGTTTGAATGAAATTAATAACGTCCGCAAAATTCCGACGGTAAATATTTGCCATTTCGCATTCCCTCAGTGCCTTATCCGACCGATTACGCAAACCAGTCAATTTAACACCGCATATTAACCACGCTTCTAATTTGACCATATTCATAAACTATTATCACACACCCACGACTAATTGGCAACATCTCCGTTCATTTATTCAACCTCATCATCGTTCCACGACCGATCACCTCACCATCAATTACACACCCGACTTCGATGCATCCAAAGTCGACAATCATCCGAAGCCTTATCGCTTCGCAGGATTAAGCCTTTCGCTAACAACCCGACTCGAAAAGCAAAGCTCCGCAATTCGGCATGCATATCGTTAAACGCGTTACATCATATAGATCCACCGGGCGACATCACCTGGCGTTCGGTCAACAGCCCGGTGATTAATATTAAAACGGGTCCTCGGGCACAAAAGGGACGGTTCGGCCCTTCCGCATGTGCGGCATTATAATACGAGGCGGTATATTATATGAGAACCCTTCCGACGGGGGTTGAGGGTTCTCCGGTCGACGTTGAAGGGTTCTGGCGAATTTCGGGTGTCGTACACGACACGCTTTCTCAATAACGATAACGTCAAAACTGCTTTTGGCAAATTGCTGTTTTTTTTTTTATATCTGCGGTGTATGAATATTTTCATTTTGATGGAGTTGCGATGTGTGCGTTCGAAAGAACTTTTGTTGGATTGGAAATATTTGTGTTGATAAATTGTGATGTTTATGATGTTAAAAGATCGCGCGAGCCGTTTATGCAACTTTGATTGTTGTGTAATAAACTTTAATAACTTGTTTGACGATCGTTTATTCAGCGTTTAGTCATAAATAAATGTTAATTTATCGTAGTTTCCTTATTTGTAATGCTAATGGAGTATGTACGATGCCAAAAATCTATCCAAAATAATATCGCTCGGATCACGAATCTCATCCACTTTTATTAGGGAAGAATTTATACGTGCATTTAATAAAGTAAATGTGCATTAGAAAAAAATCTTAGTAACCAAATAAGCGTGCATTATTAAAACAGTGTGAAACAGATTCAAACGAAATAAACATTGGATAAAAAATGGACCGAATTGTTAAAATTTAGTTATATTGTATGCCTGTGGAGATTCGATGTTGGCACATATCATTTTAATGCACCAACTATTCATTCTATTGCATATTTTGTATTTTTTTAACGTTCACTTTATATTGGACTTTTTTTAATGAAAAAAATAATTTTTAATACAAGATTCTTCAACGCAAAACAATTCACATCGTATATATTTCTAATGCTCAGTTAAATCGCACTTCTTTTACAATCCTGTTACAACGAAACTTGAACGCACTTTCGACGAAAACATTCCACGTAATTAATAAATATGTTAAACGCTCGATTTTAATTGCAAATTGCGGCAACCGCAATAATGGCCCTGCTCGCTTATCCGACACCCACATCTACAGTACGCATCCATCTATTTGCACCGACCAGCGAACGCCAACTGTCGGAAACCGACCTTTTTTATACACCCGACCGACCGTTGACCACTCCTGCCTTCCCAACACAAACGACGACTTCATACGAAGTTGCGGTATGTGTCCGGTCATAAAAGCGGTACTTGTCAGCGTGTTAATTGAACCACCTGGACATCAAAGTGTTTCGCTGATGACTAGTGCGCGTCAAACGAGCCGTTAACTTATATGTAGGGTGACCATATTTCCCAGAACCCGAAACGAGATGGTCTGCAAAAAATGCCCCCTCCCCTATATAAGGTTTTTTTTAAAACATCTTATTGTTAGTCAATCAAACTATATCACCATAAAAATATCAATTTACTTATTTTCTATGTTTTAATTTTAATATTTTCACCAGTTTTTTGTATATTCTAAAAAGTAACTACAATTAAATATTAAATATATATTTCACAGTTAAAGTGTTCACTTTTGTTTGTTTATACCCATACTAACATGGTTATAACTATCGATTTTTGTTTGAATGTCAACTGTCAAATTTTACCTACATATAATTGCGTCTAAACTAAAAACAGACGTCATAAGTATCATGCCTGGGTTAGCATTTTAGCTTGAGTTGTGAAAACGTATTCAAAACAAACTCTCGAAGTTCAAACTGACTTGACGGGTAGACACAACGCGTATTTCTCGATCATTAGTTGACATACCAATTTCCACCTTATTGATATTTAGCATAAGAGCGTTAT
>JAOXNN020000088.1:4577379-4592924 GCA_028571205.2 Hydropsyche betteni | reverse complement strand
CATACCAATTTCCACCTTATTGATATTTAGCATAAGAGCGTTATCCGAGTGCAAACAACTTAAATTGTCGTACCACACTAACAATTGAACTAGAGCTGTTACAAGGTGTATAAACAGACTAGTTTGTTCGTGCACAAACGAAGTGGACACTCAAACTGTAACATAAATAAACCAGAAAAACGGGACAAATCAAACAATTTTACGAAAACGACGGGACGAGCGCAAGACACGACAAAAACGGGACTGTCCCGGCGAAAACAGGACGTATGGTCAGCTTACTTATATTTATCCGCGTCATATTCGCTCATCCCCTCGGATGTGAATCGAAACGCGGGAAAAGTGGTTAATGGACGTTTCGATTGACGCACAAGTGGGATTATCGGCTTTTTATTTCGTGTGCGATGCAAATGCGGTTTTTGCTCGGCGCGCGTGTCGAACGATCGTTATCGAGTGATTTATTCGAATTAAATTTGAATTTGAAAAAAAATTGTTGCGAATCGTGTGTGTGTATGCGTTGAATTTAATTCGTAATGAGTTCCGGCCTTGCGAGCAATAAATAATGCATTCATGTACGATAAACACGTGTAAAACGATTATTATGTACGCGTGTTATAATAATTGATCACATCAATTAAGGTTTATCAGATTAAGTTTTATTGGTGTTTAAATATTGGGCAACGTTTACACGGCCTATTATCTTTTTACGGTCTCGTTGTTTGTTAAACGACTGTTTCGTCGATATTTTTTATTTATCTCCGTGAATGAATCGTTTGAAAAATCCAACGTGCATTTTAATATTTGCACATTTCGAAGTGTATGAATCGTATTGATTTTTCAATTTGTGAACATGTTTGCGTCTGACGATCAAAGCCTGGCGTCTTTGTTTGCGCATTGTATGTATTCGTGGAATTCATGTCATAACACCGTAACTGAAAATATATCGTTAGCATATTATAAATCTGATATTTTGCTCATGAACTGATATTTATTTTTCTATTTTCAGGAAAGTGCTGATGTATGCGTCGGCACTAGTGTAGGCACCATTACAGAACCTGATTGTCTGGGACCTTGCGAACCCGGCACTTCAGTAACCTTAGAAGGAATCGTATGGCATGAAACAGAAGGCGGTAAGTTCCTTTTCGACACATTATTATTATCATTAAATAATCAATAAATAATCAGAAAATCGCTCGGCTGATTACCCCGAACACATTATGCGGAAACGCTCGAAAGGTTAATCAATCTTGTGTAGGCTCGCACGATAATCAACCCAGCCGGGGCTGTTCCGTCTGCCTACCTCTCACCCCTTGGAAATATCCTCTCATCCCTCCAGTTTGATTGATTGGCAATTGCACCGTTGGGCGTGTTTGCCATTAACGCGAGTTGAATCTACGAATTATCACCGATTTTTCGATTTAATTCACTTTTTTTTTAAATCCAATAATTCGCAATTGACAAGTGACGATTACGATCGATTGACAAAAAAGGCGATCCACGGATCGTTTTCATTGTGCCCGCGGCCTACAACTCAATCGCGACCACTTTCCGACCTTGCCGGCTTCGTCAGTCCAAACGAGGTTAATCGCTTGCAAATATTCGACAGCCTTGTTCGACTCGTGAGCAAGTATTGTACTGTAGAATGCGAATGTCCAAAATTGCATCCGACCTTGGTGTTTTGAGCGTCGAAAGTGCAACGCGATAATCGATTTTCAGCTCACGCTTATCGACGCCGTCTGAAAATGATGTGGAATGGAAAATGGCTGCGGTTTCAGTGCACGTGTGATGATCCCACACTCGCGGAAGTGAAACGCTTCGCAGCCGCTCATGATCAAAGGGTCAAATGATTGTTCGGTTTGCGGTCTTCGACGACGATGATGATGATTGCGTCGTGCAAATATCAACGTTTTCCGAACGAGACATCGAGTGTTAACAACGTTTCCGCGGGAAAATTATTCAAATCCGTACATGTGTGTGTGTGTATCGAACGGATCTGTTTATTGCCGGACGTGTTTCGAAACTAAACAAACAACGCCCATAACATCGATACGATTATCGATCAAACATATTAAAGAACACGAAAACGCTTTTTATACGAGGCTGAGTCGAAACTCGACATGTTTTTTTTTAATCATATAATATGCAAATTGATGCAATAGTCGCTTTTATGTGCGTTTAATAGGGTCATAGTTTATGTGGATTAATTAAGCGAGATTCGAACCGAAATTAATTATTAATCTGCATAATTATATAAAAAAAAATGAAAGTTCATAAACTCGCTTTATCTCTATAATGACATTTACATACTTGTTTTGACATATCAATATCTCAAAAAAAATTAGTATGGAATCCGATTAGCATTGAAAGAGGATTAGCCGATAGAATCACTCGAACGCTATTAGTACACATTTTACATAATAATTACATTATACGCTCGAATACAAACCGTCGAAATCAATTCGACCCAATCGAGTCGCATTGGTAATTTATGCCGCCCTTTGACACTAGCCGCCCGCGGCATTTGCATACTTCACATTCGAAATTGCACACATATGACGCTTCGAAAATTGTCGTGTTCGGATTGCCGTTTCCGCCATTTCGCGCTCGGCGGACATTTCGCATACGCGGCACCTTATAATACGTAGCCATCTTTCGCGATTATTATTATTGTTGTACGTGTATAATTTTCGAGGGCTTTTCGAACTTTCGCCCGGCGGAAACGCGCTTTTGATATTCGCCGTCCGAACGGCGGAATCCCCAGTTTGCGAAACTCTTTGGCGTTTTGCATAAATTTGCATTTCGTTAGTGTTTTATGAACGAGGGATCGCTTCGAATATTAAACTGCAAATATTATAATTTTTATTTTCATCCACCGTCGAATCTTTTCACAAACTCATCCGATTTCAACTTATCGATAATATATATAAAAAAAATCTAAAACCACCCTCAACATAGGATCGGCTTAATTATTTACACCGTCGACGTTGTCGGCCCCCGTTGACCCGCGCTCATATTTCAGTGGCCGTTGCAAAGCCCGACCCTCGAAGCCTCCGGGACGTGTCGGGGCGCCTCAATTAAGCCTCCCACACCCACCCACCCACCCACCACCCACCGCCGGGCCACCTTCGGCGTGGGTGTGACCGAAGCGCGGACATTTGTAATTTGCCGTCAGGGGGTCCTCCGCAGATAACCGTCTGCGGAGGTCCGCATTGTGCCGCCATTTTCGCGCGCGTGTGTATGTGCCGTGTTGTATTGTCGGAGGCACTTTGGGTCGTGTGCGATAATCCCGTTTGCGCGCGCTCGAAATCCCGCCAATTCGATTTGATTCGGTCGTTTGTCGCGTTTCGCATTTCGTGCGGATTATTGATTGCGGTGTTGAAATTTCGATTGTTACCGACCGCTTCGACGCTTCGCGAGATATCGACGATCTTCGATTAAACGATGTGGTAACAATAAATAAATTCAATAGGATTCAGATTGAAAGAGATTACGTTTAAGTGACTTGCTCGATGACGGTGAGGTGATTTATATCCGAAAAGCAGTAATGCGTCGCTTCGATCGCCAATTTTCGCATCTGCTAATAAATTGCACGTGATTGCCAGCTCGCTGTCGGATACGCTCTCGCGTTTCGCTCCACCTAATCCGACTTAATTGTCGATAAGTGTGCTCTGGAAGCCCTCGTCCTCTCGGTCGTCGTCCTTGCCCTCCCGATTCCGCAACACGAACTCCCTCCGGCTCGTGAGGGGTGACTATTGTACCCCGGAGGAGATTAGACCTTATTGTGAATCCCTACGTAACCGAAGGGTCATGGAAAATCCGCACACATACCACAGTGCTGGATAGAAACATGCAATGTCTGAAACTACATATCAACATTTTGTTCGGTATCATATATAATAATATAATGTTTTATATCGAATTCTTTTGATTATACGAAGTTTCGCTTCGTATGCTGGCGTCTTTATTTCGATATAAAAGTACTCGTTGCTGTAATATGTATGTTTACCAATATACGTGCGTATTGAAAACTTACAATTGGGCGTGTACCGAAAATAATAACGGGGTTGCCGCCTCTTGTGTATTGTAGCACCCCCTTCTGGTTTATCGCCGGCCATAATTGTTATTATAACTCGGAATATCTCCCGCGGGGCACTGGCTGGTTATTCATTTCGCTTACGCAATGCATCATTGTGATTATCGTCATTATCGCGTGCAGCATGACTAGGTGCTACCCTCGAGCGCTCCTGAATTGCATCCAATTTGTACATAATTAAATGCACGAGCATTTTTGTTTTTTTCATTTCGCGTGTGAAGAACGTCTGTCGGGTACAACAATTTCTAACAACGACGCCGAGAACGACTCTATAAGCTTTTCGCGTCTCGGAATTGGGAGTTGAAATGGTCTCGTTCACGAATCAAGAACTCAACCGTCTTGTTCCGGGTGTATGGCGACGCCAGGGTGGGCATCGTTTCCCTCTCGCCTAGGGGAAGTTTTGTTTTATTCGAGCAGCAAATGGGAATAGTTTTGAGTGGTCTGAATATTCGACGATATCAGGAGGGAAGTTTGCAGTCTTGCTCCGACGTCGACTTGCTTATGCCGCAACGTTTTTCTTTTTATATGTTTTTTTTCCTTTTGGAATCAACCTCCCTCGTTCAGATTGCCAGCGGATAAGTACCTAAAGTCGTTCTCATTTTTTTCCATTACTGTTCCCTTTAGAAGCTATTTAGCGACTGGTTGCCAGAAACGGAGGGTACGATTACGAGTGGTTTGCTTTCTTTGTGTACTGCTTTGTCGCTCGTTATGAATAGACATTTTAAAATCAATCGAACCATATAACTCTATACACATTTGTATGTCGAGTTTATGTTTGCACAAAGTTTTATCCTCCTTCATATAATGGCTTCCGTTAGTGTCGAATTTCATTCGTCTGCTCACTCGGTTAGGTGCTTATCGGTCACATGTGGAATTCGATACTTGCTCGAGTGCGTCAAAAGGGAGAAAAAAAATCTAGATTTCTTCCGCTCGCTTCTCCCTTTCGGGGGGGTACGAACCCACCACCCTTTTTCCAATATTTCAAGCAGTTTTTTTAGACGGTCGTGTTCGTGCGTGCGCACCGAAGAAACGTATACGTTCGCATCCCAAAGCGAAGGAAAATGTATTCAAAGATAGACAAAAAGATCTCTACCCCTGCTTTCGCTCGTGGCACATCTGTGTCCCTTAGCGTTTTTTCCCTCCCGGCGGGAGTGAATCTTTTATTGTGGCCGATCTTTGTAAATCGAACAGAAGGAATCCCTCGCAAGACAGATATACCACACAGACATATGCGGCTTTATTATTTGCGCCGCTGTCACTTTCGGCGAAATTATTAAAACGACCGGCGACGTTATCGAGACGCGCGTTTCCCCAAACCATTGTAATGTCGATCTGTTCGATTTGTTCGACGACGCACAGGTCGAGAGCGTGAAATCGAATTATTCGTCGGATGCGAACGTAAAAAAAAATGAATGGGGGGCAACATCAAAAAGGGCGCTCGCTCGACACGCTATGTTCGAACGCTGAAAAAAAAAATTAAACAAATGGAAAAAGGCGAACGGGAATTGCTCTCGCCGGGGGACTGACGAGAATTCCCGAGAAATTCTCGCACACTGTTCTCTCCGGCTAATGGGCGATAAAAAGGAAAGAAAAACAGGAGTGTGTCCGCTCGTGAGGGAGTTATAAATATGCGCTGAAGAGTTGCGTGTCGAAAGAAATAACAGCCGTGTTTTGGTTGTGTGCGGTCGGGTTTTCGTTTTTGCTTTTTTTCTCCGCCGTTTTATTTTATATATTTTATGGTTTTATCGTGGAAACGGACGCGGACGTAAATCGAACTCGGAAAGCGGGAATCGTTCGGATTTCGTTCTTTTATACACACTTTTTTTTATATATGTACACTTTGACGGAACGATCTATTTGACTGGTCCGTATCCGAAACGGAGATTGCTTAATTGCGCTGGGAATGTTTTCGTTTCTCCAAACAATACGTCTTTATCGTGGCGATTGTTTGTCTCCGCGGTTTGTTTGCCGACACAATGAGAGGTGATGACTAGGCTTTTTTCGGGTTTTTATATTTATGTTCGATTATGCCATCGCTTTCGAACGCGAACGCTCATATCGTATATTCCTTATATTAGATGAAGATTCTTATTTGATTCATATGATATTAAAAAGACTTTATACTTCAACGAAAACAATTGAAGATTCCATCTGTTATAAAAAGGACTTGGCGAATCCTCGCAAAGAACCGCTCTAATAAAAAGAAATCAAACATCCACATCGCAGTCGTTCAACACCCGATAATCCCATCCGAAGGAATCACCTTTTCATCACCCTTCGTCCCGGTTACTCTTGTTACCCGGCAGTTCCGCGCTGTTATTTTTCCCGGGATTATCCCGGAGCGGCGAATCGGATTTGCCCCGGGGCTCCGTCGGAGGCGCCTGACGGATACAAATCGCCCCCGGGGGGCGGATTCCCGGCGAGCGAGACCGCGCCCCCGCCCGTCATCGATTCCCGACCGGGAAAAATGAAGCCGCGTCGGGCGCGCTCATAATCCTCCCGACAAATTGAATAAGTTTTTGCGCTTTCGGGATCCGGGATCCGGTCGTCGCATTAATTAAAACGAGCCTTTCGAGTCGCGACCTTTGCCCCCGCCGTCGGGGTTTGGGGTCTTTATAAAGTCATTAGAGACGGAATTGTTCGCGTGGCGTTAACACTCTCCCGCCGGGTTGTCGGCTATTAACGCTGGTCGTATATATTTTATTTTATTTTGTAAGTCGGTTTGATGTAGTGCGCTAGGTGTTTGTTTGCACTTTTTGTTGTTTTGGGTTTATCAGATTCGATTATCAGTAGGACCTTGATTGTCGGAGTTCGATTAATTGAAGCGAGAAAAAAAAATTAATATATTGGAAATTGAATTAAATTATTTATAAAAACATTTAATGTACATAATGAAACAAATTTTAAGCATTTTTTAAACGTGTTTTGATATTGACAAAATTTGTTAACATTACATAAAATCGCCATAGTAGTGTATTCATCTGTTCTTAAAATAATAATTAATGAAGTTATAATCTTTAACGCCATCTGTGAGAAATTTTTTAACTCCAATTTTTTTTTTTAATAAAATTTGCTAGTTTTGTTTTGACCATTCTCATATCTGATTCTGTCATGAGTATAATTTTGTTACGTACTTGAAAATTTTGGTATTGTAAAATCTGCTATTTAAAAAATAATAATAATATTTTTATCAATCCTTATAATATAGATTCTACCGTATATGTTGCGTTATACACTTTCGCTCGTATTTGCCCCCACGTACTTTTGCGGGATTTAAAATATTCAAAATATCACAAGAATACTTACGGAATCAATTAACGTTTCAACACATTAAATCATTTATGATTTATGCTCTCATTCGTGTATAAGGCCGTTCTAAACACAAGTCCAATTAACTAGTTTCGTATGGCACGAAATCGTACGCGACGCACCGAAATCGATGTAATTAATCGAATCGCCCGAAACCCACTCGACTTATATTTGTACGCCAATTAACTTTCCGCGAATAATTTGCACATTTAAAATATTCGCGCGAACAAATTCTCGTTACGCATCGAAATGATTGATTCGACAAACTGGGAAATCGTCCAAGGCTGGACATTATCCAACGCGCGAGTAACAAACGGCGAGTTTATCAACAGTGTCGGCGGGCCGTTTCGCTAAATAATTTTTCATTTAGTACACCGTTTAAAATTCAAATTGCGCCATTTCGCGCTTTTTTTTTTTTCGGGAAACGATCGTGTACACGACAGGGCGTGTGTTTGCAATGCGTCAACGTCGCCGGCGATGGTTTTCGCGCGCGAGATACGCATTTGATTTTGGCGCTTTTTTCCGGCACGTCCCACGCGCCAGTGGTGCCAATCGCCTTTTGATGCGGATAAACGCGCGCGCGCTTTTAAATATTTACCGGGGAAAATCGCGCGAGAAATATAATGCGCGAGGTAACGGGCCGATAATAAATCGCTATTCTCAGATTGAGTTGTTTCGCGCGCGCCGAATTGGTCGTGAACGTTGTATGGCAATTTGTCTGATGTTATTTGTTTATTGATACGTCAACGGATGTTATATATATAAATTTAATTTAATATTTGAACGTGATTGTAATCTAGATTCTATGATTATTAACGATTTCTTACAATTAGTTTAATTTTATACATATTACATTCGGACTTCGTATAGTACGGTTTATATAAAACGATTAAAAAGAATGTATTAGTTAATGTATTTAGGTTCATAAATTATTTATTGACAAATTTTTGTTTTAACCTTCGAGCGAGCGCTTGTCGTAAAATCGACAATTTCAAGTTTTCTCCATGTAAATGGTGTTTTCTTTATATAAATGTTAAGAAATTTGTGTAAGGTTATGAAAAATGATAAATGACAGTACTTTAAAATTGACTTTCTACAAAAAAAATATTTTATCGACCTATTAGTCAGAATCAATATTCTTATCCTCGCAATTGTTGCAAACCACCTAAATTGCCGAATGTTTCTTGCATATAAAGAACGGCAACGGCAATGCTTAGGATCTTTTTTTCTCTAGTGAACATGACACGAACACCGCATTTTAGAGGGATTCTTATGGAAATTCCCAAATATCAATGAATAAAAAAATCATCCAAATACTCCCGGTACGTCTGTAGGTCGAAAAAGTACTGAACCTGGAATAGCTCGGATCTCAATGCCATGTCTCAGTGATAAAGGTAGGAGAAACGATTTTGCGTATTAGTTGCCATTTTGGCAACCGCGCGCCCGCTCGAAGGTTAACATGAATAAAAATGCATTGCGTAAATTATAATTTTTTTTTTTACGAATTTTGCGCAGCCTGGAAGTTGTTTATCAATTTTTAACCATGTCTTAACGAGTTTTAGATTTATATGTTGTCCGGTAGCACCTTTTTCTATCCGAACTATTAGCACGTGCAAATTGTATCTAAATACGTAAATGTATATTTTCTGTATTGCTTATTCTAAAAAGGATATCATTTTTGCACAACCATATAACCGTGTTTACGAGGCTCGAGTATATTCGAGTTTTTCAATTGAACAAAATTTAACATTGACTTAAAAAATTCTCAATCAGTTCAAAAAACCGCCATTTCTCAAAATCCACCTCACTTACACCCCATCGGAAAGCCATCGACCATTTCACATGTTGCAGAAACAATCGCTTCACAACAGTCGACGCTTCCCTCCTCGAATTCTTTCACATACTCGAGCATGCACACACACACACACATACATCCAACATTTACACTTCACATCATATTATACAAAGCTTACACACACACACAGCCTCGACGTGTGTATAACTCATTTAAATTCAAGACACACAAAGAGCCGGCCTCGGGGTAAATAGCTGCGGCCCCGGAGCTCTCCGTTCGTGCAAAAAGCCGGTCTCCGGCACTGCGGTACTACACAACTCCCACACTCTCCCCCCTCGTCCGGGCCTGGGTTATTGTGGACTCTTTACCTGGGGAGACGGGCGCCGAGGTGGTGGAACCCCTTTCGCCTCGTGGCAGATTCATTTAGCTCGCTCCGGCGGTCCAGAAACGCGAATAATTGCCGAGGTGGCGATTTCCTTTATTTTTTTCCGTTCGCTTTGTGGTTGTGTGTGTGTTGCAGGCTCTTCGGATCGTTTGTACGCATCTGTTACGTCTAATTGACTAATTTCTCGATTGCGTTGTTCTTTCGTTTGATTCCAATTAGGCGAGGGCTCTTTCTTTCGATTTTTCTTTGTTTCGAATTGGATCGGATGCTTTTGAAGTGTCTGTTTCAATAAATTGTAATTCGATTCGTCAAAATGCTCGATTCTGTACATAGACTAGTTTGAATTCCGATTAAATCTTTCCCCTTTATGCAAAACTTCTCCCTCTGCTCTTCTGCGCTTTAATAAGTATTAGGGGTCCGGAAACAAATCTATTTTTTCGCATGGCTTTTTTGAGACTTGTCTTTCTCTGGACACCATGAAGTGAACGTCTTTGGAAGTTATTTTTCTATAGTACTGTTTCTCGGCTTTATCCTTCTGCGCCATATATATTTTTCATTGTTAAGAGTAAAATGAATAAGCTGGATGCAACAATTCAATATATACGGCACTTCTTGCTCTTTTTTTTCGATCAAGGCTGGATGTGTCAGCCGAAAAACTCACTGAAATTTATTTAGCGGTAATAACAGCTGACTGATGTCAGTTTTGGTTCCGATGTTTTAAATCGGGCGATAGAAGCTTGAAAAATGAACCGAAATCAGGAAGACCTTCGAAATTCGACGTCGATGTGCTGAAAACCGGAGTGGAATCTGATCCTCGTAAAAGTATCGAAGAATTATCACGAAAATTCGATATTCCATGATCCACAGTGCAAGAACATTTAAAAAAATCGGTAACATTAACAGAATGGGTATTTGGATTTTGATAAAAATCAATTACTTTCCGGTACCCCTAATATATTTAATTTAAAATTATAACTAGGCATCGTTGTAATTTCAAATTATACATAAAGAAACGGCGGCAGCACGTCGCTTTTATTTATGGTTTTCTCGACACTGATAAACTGGGTGCTTGTTAACAGATAGATTTTGTAAATTGGATGTAAAGGGAACGAAACGCAAGGGAGAGAGACAAGTCTAATATTCGTCCCCTCACAAAGCACGACTGCAAGTTCTGTGTAAAATAAATTCTCGAGAAATCCCCCCTCGAATTTACGGTAACGTAATGCCGTCGATACCGTTAATTAAAATGAACATGCGCGCCTCATTACTGCACATTCTCGTTAACTTCAAAATGGAATTTTATTACGAGGTTTGTCTAAAGATGCGTCAAAGGTGGCCAATTTGCTTGAAACCGTGAAATAATATGTCGAAATGTTGACTATCTATGAATGAGAAGTTCGTGCTTGGAAAGCGTATCAATTGGTCTATTTTGATTATCGAGTTTGAGCGAATTCAGCGTTTAATCTCCGAAATGAAGACGGTCCTTTGGTGAGCTTAATCTTATTTATAGAAGGAATCTGTGCGAGAGTGTGGGGGTTTATTTATGGTGACCCCTTCTTAGATATGTGGAGTTTACTGTAAGTCGCTTACTTGCACTTAATGAGGATTTAACCCTCGAGAAAAATCAAATTTGTATTCTTGTTCATATTCTAAAGCTGTTGTATATTATGTATACTTTTGAAACGTAAAATTCTAAAAGATGAGTTTATTTTTAAATGAATAATTAAAATTTTTTTTTTTCATTAACCATGTACATTTTTTTATGATAATGAAAGCATTATTAGTTAAAAGCTCCAGACACTACTGTATTTTAATAATTACGATTTTTATAAAAGAGCAATGTATATTTTAACATGGCCTCATTTAGAAGCACCGAAAAGGTTTTAACAAACCGAAGAAATTAGCATTCTTTCAGTTTTCGAGAAATTTGAATAAAAAGCCCCTTTTCGAAGTTCACCTTATTCATGGCTCGTTACCGAGTGGAATGCCCGTCTGGAAATCGTTTGCTTCAAAAAAGCCGTCTTTATTTGTGAATTTTCTTTTTTCAACTTTCGTCACGATAATCAACACAATCCGTCATATTTTCTTAACCGATTAAATTCGAAAACTGCGGAATTCTCGTTCGATATATTTCACGTTTATTATATCGTAAACGTTTTCCCGCTTTACGGGCTGCGCGAGCACACGTGGCGGAATCGGGCATTATTTATGTTGCGTATTTTTCTTTGTCGGATTTTTATTCCGACATCAAAAGGATATTTTCCTTTGAACGAAAAATCGACGAGGGGGCGAAAGAAGTCGCATGTCAAAGAGTCGCGAAGCTTTTTTCGCTCTGCGATTTTTTAATTGAATTTCGAACACGACCTCAGCGAATAGTCCGATTCCGAACGAAGCGCATAACTATCTCGAAAATTAATATTCCCTTTTAACGATTGGGATCCAATTATGAAAAGTACTTTTGCGCGAGCTGAAAAAAAATATATATGAAAAGCGCCCACCGGGAAAACTGGAGCGCACGCCTACGTATCATACGTTTTTCGCGAGAATATTAAATTCGAGACACGCTCGTAAAATTCCTTTCGTTGCGAAACACTTTCTGTATATCCATATTTGTGGCAAAAAAAAAACATATGAAACGATGTGGGGGTCGGCTTGCGGCTGAAATTTACGGCCGTTCGTGTCGGTGAACCGCAGTACGTATTTGCCTATCGCTTCGTATAGATACCCTGCGCCCTTTCGGCCCTTATTGTTGTCCTCGGTTGTTGTTTATTTAAAAATGCCCGATGGCGATTTTTTCGCGGATTTATACCCCTACGGGATTATGCGGCGGAAACGCCGAAAGATTCAAATGCGGCGTCGTACGAAAATCGGGTGTGTTCGTGACGTTATTCCAGTCACGGAATTGTTTCGTTCGCGATATTGCGATGCATGTGTGTTATTATTTAAATGAAATTGTTTCGAACGACATGAACGAATTTCGACTATTTCGTATATTTTACATGACTCGATAATAATAAAAATTTAGTGCTTTTGGAAAATTGAATGCAGTTTTTCATTTTATAAACGGGATATGAAAGGGTGTGGAACATGAACAGAGCGAAGAACTTTAAGAGATTGAAACAGTAGTAAACTACTTATGTGGTTAATGGACATATAAAACATCAGAATGATATTTGAGACTTGAACAAAAGATAAATGAGAGATTTTTTAATTTGCGATGATTCCGACATCACAAAATCATTTAACTACTCAAAAAACGAATATTCTTCCTCGAGCAACACTAAAACTCAAACAACACAATCATAACGACAACGAATTCAATATCACAAACACGACCGCAAAAGCGTTCGCAGATAACACGAAATCGCACGGAACATTTTACCATAACGCTTTGTCTCCGCACACCGCATCCGACTCGGAATAACGATATCCTCGCCGTTCCGTTTTTATTTCGTCCTTTTCCGACTCTTCGGAATCGAACCGTGCATGAAGAATTCAAAATACGACGTCACGTCCGCGGCATAGTTGCGGCCGCCCACCCCCACGCTGACCGCCCGCCCCTGTTCCCGGCCCAGGGGCGGGTTTATCGGCGTGTTATTCTGCGGCACTTTCGTCGGGTCGACTATGGCGTATCAGTATTCGGGTCCCGCTCTGATTGCGTGGCAAACGTAACGGGAAAATGACTATGGAAATGCGTAAAGTCCTTCGCCTCCCCGTTTAAAAAGTCGGGGCGGTGCCCCTATCGAGTTCGCTTTTATTTCTTAACCGAATCTGGTTTCGGGATCTCGTCGGTTAGTTCACATTTTCGCATGTTTGATTCGAAAGATAGGCTCCAAAGCACGCTACAGTTCGAAGGAGGTGTAATAAAACGTCTATCGTCTTCTGATCGTGTCGAGTTTGTTCGAACGTTCGAATCCGCGTGAAGGGATTTTTATTAGAATTTTTACTTGTGAATGTGTATCGGAGGTTTTTTGTATAATTGATTTTTTTTTTGGGTTTCTTGGGTGAGATTTATGATCTATGTCAGTGCTCCGCAACCTTTTTTCACTCGCGGCACACCTAAATCCGTCTCACGGCACACCTAAATCCGTCTCACGGCACACCGGTTGCGAAGCACTGATCTATGTGACAGATATTGTAGATCGAATTCAAATGAAAAACAAAAAGAGCGAGCAGATTATGAAAGGATGAAATCAAAAATATGTATGAAGAGAGTGAATTATCCCAAATATATGTCAACTTACCTTCAATGACACAAAATTATTATTTACTTTGAACATCGATCGAATTTTCATCACACAAATGAACCCTTTCACTATTATTAAAAATTCATCAAACACGTACATACGATAATAAAAAATTATCATCCAACTTATATTACACACCATACATTTTTACATTATGATTGTGTCGCGTGACGTTCGCACGCATTACCCTCGTTTTTTCCCCATCCAAATTCGATAATGACACGCAATCGACTAATCACGATTCGCCCACACGCTGCACACACAATAATGAAAACATTACGCTTTCACAAAAACGGCCATCGTCAATAAATCCCGCCATTCGGAATTTCGATTGCGACGTGTCACCGTTTCGACTCCTCGCGAATATTTTCTTTTGCGGAATTGTCCGCGAAACAATGCGGCGATATTTCAGCGAATACGATCGGGATAACACTTTCGTGGTCGATGACACAAATATGTGTCATGATTTTGTAAATGCGTTAATTTTGGGACACTTTGTGTCATCGGCTATCTGCGCAAAAAAAATCATGAAACATATCATTGTCATCGGCCACGAAAGTGTTTTAGTGTGGTTTTTCGTTTTTGACGCGTGATCGATGACGTTCGGATGGATCGATTTGCATCTGTGATTGTTTTCGATGGGGTGCAAAGTGTGATTGTCGTTTAGATCTGCATGTTGACGTGTTTCTTTGTGTTAAATGTGATGTTTTCGCTGTGGAAAATGGTCGTTTGAATCACAATCAGTTTTTTTTTCGTCGCTGTATTATATTATTCTAATGTAATCGTTTCGTGTTGTATGAATGTGTATATTTATGGGTTTACAAAGTATAGTTTTAAATCAATATAATTCTATTGTATGTTGTTTAACGAATATAAAAAATGTTTTGATACGAAAAAATACCATTAAAAATAGAGTCATAAAGATAATAAAATATATGCGAGAAGTATATATTTAATAGCACATTAGACATCATCCGATACGAAGTTGACTCTCGGATAAGGTATTTTAGCCTAGACCCCCAATATTTGATGGGGAGACCTTGTCCTGCAGTGGGCACAAAACGGGTCAACAATGATGATTAGACATCATAAAGAATAAATCTTATACTATCTGACTTATTCTTGTGATAACTCATTATATTATCGATGATATTTTTATCTATTTCCTTGCTTATTTATAAAGCCTCATGACAAATACTCACTAATGAGATTACTGGTTTATAACATCATACTGACACTAATTTTACTAGAATTCGATTATCGTGTTGACGTCTTCCTGAACATCTTTAATTACATTCTATATTTATTTATTTATTTATTTACAGAAACACATCCAACATCCACATCAACAATTTAATTAATATAAATCATATAATGAAAAACCCTCGTGAATAGCGATCTCTTCATAATCCAAATTCGCGACCAATTAACACAACCACTCCATTTTCCTCCAACATTAATTTTCTATTCAACAATTTACTTACCAACCCAATTCAATATGATCGAAATCTTCAAATTCGGTTTTTTGTAACGAATATCAACAGGGAAATTGAAATGCGTCATTTCTTGACAAAAACTGTTCAAAATCTTAAAAATGACACTTGAGTCCTTTTTTATTTCCGATATTCAATCCACTAGTTGACATTAGTCTAACTAACTTTCGTCTAGTAACTAGACGAAAGTTGACTTTCGTCCTCTTGACGATGTTCGTCATTGCCA
>JAOXNN020000088.1:4564366-4577279 GCA_028571205.2 Hydropsyche betteni | reverse complement strand
CATTAGTCTAACTAACTTTCGTCTAGTAACTAGACGAAAGTTGACTTTCGTCCTCTTGACGATGTTCGTCATTGCCATTGTCGATTCGAACCACCATAAAGAACCGTCGACTATCCACATTCGATCATCGCCATTAGTCTAACTAACTTTCGTCTAGTAACTAGACGAAAGTTGACTTTCGTCCTCTTGACGATGTTCGTCATTGCCATTGTCGATTCGAACCACCATAAAGAACCGTCGACTATCCACATTCGATCATCGCCATTAGTCTAACTAACTTTCGTCTAGTAACTAGACGAAAGTTGACTTTCGTCCTCTTGACGATGTTCGTCATTGCCATTGTCGATTCGAACCACCATAAAGAACCGTCGCACAACCGTCGCTTTTTCTCCAATCCACAGCTGTCGCCGTCGTCCATTTTGTCGTCCTTAGGAGCCAGGAGCCGTGTCGCCCTCAGGACCCTCTAATGACTGTTTTATTGTCGGGCCGGGCACATGACGCGGCCGTTAAAGCGCGCGTAATGGCCGCGCGTAAAAATCGGTCCGTCGGTCGCTTTATGGGTTAATTGGCCGAGATGACGCGGTGGGGCGGCCGGGTAGTCTCGTTGATGGATGCGCTCGTTGTTGAAGATTGTTTGTTGGTTGGTTGGTGTGTGTGTGTGTGTGTTAATGTTGAGTTTGAATGGATGGGATGGGAAATTAAGAATGTTGACTCGTTGCGGGAATGGTTTATTGAGCTGTTTTGAGAGTTGTGTGCTTCGTTTTTGTTCGATATGCGAAATTCATATTCGATAAAGGTGGTTTATATTTTATTTTATTTTTTTCGGTTGTGTGTTGAATGGTGTTATGTTTGCCACCTTTGTACTGTGTCGTATATCATTCCAATTTTTTAATAGTCTTAACAATAGGAAAATCTAATAAATTTTAATTGCGTAGCGTAATCGACAAGTACTTAAACTTCGTAATTGACCTTTCAGCCGTCGTTCAAACATTCTATTTGCATTATTGACTCTTTTTATTTAGTCAATGTACAAAAATAAAGATTTATTCTATCTTTAACTAAATCCAATCTTATTTGTAATAATAAACATCCGACATAACTTATTGAGTTCGATACTAGATTCTGCGACATCTCAGAACCCAAATCTCTTTTCAACCCTTCTTTCAGATCCAAGAAGGGGATATAGTAGTATATAAAATATTGACGAAAGCGGCACACGACCGTACAACCTTCCTACGTTTTATTTTTCAATAATATACGAGTTATACGCGGAAGCAAATTCTCACAGTTTTTCCCATATGCTTGTCGTATGTAACTATCGTTGTTATTCTTTAGATCCGTACAAATTACCTCGAGTTTGTTTTTATATAGTTTTTTTCGTTATTTTTTTGTAAGGTTCGTGATGTTCTCGGTTTACACAGTGAGCGATCGTTAATTTGACCGAATATGATGGAACTCGTTCGTTCAACGAGTTTATAATTGCGATTTTTTTCATTTCTCGACTACGGAATGTTGCTACTCGCTAATGACTGTGACGAATCTCCGTACACATGTACGGATTCGTAATAAGCGTCGAAAAAAAAACAAAATTGCGCAACGGTTACGCTTTTTGTTGCATCGATTTATAATTTTTTTTCCAAATAATAAACAGTTTTCCGCAAAGTTACATCCTAATTTGGAAACCTCGCGTATAAATTTTCATCTAATTTCGCATGCATCGGATAATTATGCACCGAACCGGCTTATCTTAACTGCTCGGCCATTAATTTAATTTGTAAATCCGAAACGGCACGAAGTAATCGACGCTTTGCATAGGAAGCTCGGATTCCGCTTTCGGAGGCTTTGTCTCGACTGCCATCGGATAAAAGGACACGACCGAATCCTTCGCATACTTTATTTGCGAGATGTGAACACACATTGCACATTGTGTCCCTCGTTAACACTGATCCGAAGCCCCGTCCGTTCGACGGTTTTATTTCGTCGGGACACTTTCCACGTGTCCTTTGAGGTTTTCTATAAATGGCAATGCGAAACATCTGCACGTTGCGCCCACCCGTGTTGTGTGCTTGAAGCACATGATTAAATTGTCTTTTACAATGGTCGTGTCACTTTATACGTGTCGGCTGAAGTTCCCCGAGTCATATTTAAGCATTTCTTGTGTCATATTCAGTTTATATAATGTCCACTTAAGAACAAAGCCTTTAAATACTATATACAACCATCTTTTATAAGTATATTAATATTAATCGAAAATAATTCAATTTTACTTTGATGAAGATGAGAACTAGTTAAAATTGGAACAATTTATGTTTCAATTATCATTTAAAAATCGTCTATAATTATTTGATGAGTTTACGTTTTTAATATTCCATTCATTCGAGCGAGAGACGCGTCGCAAATGGAAAAATTAAACGCGTATAAATTATCATCTCGGCGCAGAATATAAAAAAAAAAGGAAATGCTCTGTTGTATGCCGAGACTGGAGGATGTCTCTTCGGAGGAACGGCGAGTCGCAAACTTAATAAAAATCGTGACGTTAATATTAAATTTAATTTCGGGCCTCGCCTTAATTCCACATAATGCCTCCGGTGGGGTGGCGAGTCCCGATATTCCCGGCCTCTCCTTTATATAATTCTCTCGCGAAGTAATTAAAGTTTCGGGTGAAACGTGAAATTTTCAAAGTACCGCCCCTGCCGTTCGTTCGCCTGTTATTATTATTAGGAGACGAAGATTAAAAGTTTTCCGATGCCGTGACTGCTTACTTTGCAATAAAATTCGTTTTTCCGTTAACATATTAAAATATTATCAGCGGAAACCACACGTTGCATCAAAGCAAACGCATCATCCCGAATTGTCCCGTTTCGCATTAATTTCCTCCCCGACGATATCATATTTTCCCGTATAATTTAATTTCAGCACTGGGCGTTTATCCGCTCCCATTCCGAGACTATATCCCGGTTAGACGGACGAGCCTCCGTCCCCAAAGGGTCGTAAAAGTTTCCATAATGCAGACTCGATGACCAGACGCTTCCTTCGTCCTCCCGGAGACGGTCCATAAGGGTGCCAATTATGACGAAGGTTTCGTTCTTTATCGAATGGTCTAATTCTTATATTTGCGGTGCGATATTTTAGTCGCCGCCCACGTTTCAATATGGGTTGTCGATCATGCTGACACGTTTGATGAGTTCCATTGACTACTACCCACTCGAGGATCGATATCTGCCTTTTTTTTATTTTCGTCAGATCAAAAGTAATCTATTAGTAGCTTTTGACAATCTAATTTTATTTTCGGTTATATGCTTAATTGAATCGTTCGATGTATAGGTAGGCTGACCATACGTCCCGTTTTTGTAGTGTCTTGCGTTCGTCCCATCATTTTCGTAAAATTGTTTGATTTGTTCCGTTTTTTCCGGTTTATATATTTAATTGTAGTTACTTTTTTGAATATATGAAAAAAATGGTGAAAATATTAAAAAATTAACCAAAGAAAGTAAGTGAATTCATAGTTTTATGGTGATATAGTTCGATTGACTAACAATAAGACGTTTGAAAAAAAATTTTGTCTGCGGCGCTGTTTGTACTTTGATTGTACATTTGCTTGTTGTAAAAATATTGATAAATTAACCAAAGAAAAAAGTGCTGTTGATATAAATTAAGTAAATAGATTGTTTTTAGTGATAAAGTTTGATTGAGTAAAACGTTTGGAAAAAAATTTTCGCCTGCGGTGCCTTTTTGGCATTTTTCACATGGTTCTAGAACTTTTACCCCAGAAAAAGTACCCTAGGTCTTGATGTCTATAATTAAAATCATTATTACTTAGCTATTAAAAAAAATGCGAACGTGCAAATATTTTTTTTTTATATAAGAGGAGTGCATTTTTTTAGGGACCGTCCCGTTTTGGGTTCTGGGAAATATGGTCACCCTATGTATAGGTGGTGTTTTTCATGCGAAATCCCTCGTCGATAGGCATTCCCTGGCTTCGTTCGAGCCTGCTCGTCCTCCCGCTTTAATATGTGCAAAGGTTGTGGGTGATATACAAACGGAGGCGCTTAAGCCTTCCGACCGCTGAAATTGCCGCTCTCGTCTCTCTCTCTTTTGCGTTATCCTCGATGTCCCTCTCTGGCAGTTTTCTGCTTTTGACGGCGTTAACTCGCAATCACGCATATTTATGAAAGCAATTTCCATTGTGGCGATAGCAGCCAGCCGAGTATAACGTTTTATTATATGTGTGGGCTCCGCGCGGCATCCACTTATGCTCCCGAAAGCGAATATTTCGCGTTGGTAAATTTGTGGTCGCTCGCAAATCTCGCACTTAATGAAAAACAAATATAATCGACGGTTTAGATGTATTCGAATTCCGCATGTTTACATGTCGGCCGGCGGGTGGTCTTCGATAGACGATAGAATTTACGCTCCATTGTCGCATTGTTTGAAGCGAAAACGATCCCATCTACCATAACGGAATGCTAATGCGATTGAATCGTCAATACCATTCCTAGCCACATCCAGAGAACCGTTCCCGCGCATCCAAACGACCCGAATCATCGTCGATTTATACGAAATCCAATAAAGTCCCTCATGGACGGAAAAAAGTTTCGAAAAAACGAGGTGTAAAATGTGGGCGTCGCGTCGTTAGTCTTCGACCTCAACAAAAGCGTTGCCGTTTGTGCGCCGACTACAAATTAAAACGTGGTCGACTGTAATGGTTTTTTTTTCTATCCATTGTCATACTAATACGTGGTTGTCCTCCAATGGCCTTTTATTGATTATTTAATTTTTTTTTTAATACTCTTTTTATTATTATTTATGCGATCAATCTGTCAGAATTGTCGTCGAATTAATTCCACCTATTTGAATGTCTGTTATCGATTATTAAATTTAAATAATTATCCTTGAAGTTTATAGACTGAATGCATTCGAGTTCTAAATATGACATGTTTATATTCAATTTCCTCGTGCCAAAATTTAATATCAGCCTTTGGGCCATATCTAATTCAAAGTATATAAAAAATTACTTTGAATATTTTTATCAAACATGCCGATTTTCAAAATATCGCAAACTCCGTCACAGTCATACGAAAAGCGTCACCGTTTTATCCCCGGTCGCAATTTTTCCGGGTTTGTCCCGGTCTTTTCGACTTCCCTACTGAAAAAGGTCGCTCCGACTCGCCGTATAATAAAACAATTAAGGGAACATTCTGCGCACGTCCTCCTCTGTCGGCTTAAAAGCCGCCCCGGCTACAAATTGAATGGCCCTCCTCCAACTCCAGCATCCTCAGTCGCTAATACCGAGATATTCCCTCCCTTATCTCGAAGCACAAATAGCACCACGGATCCCGGTTACCATAATCGGCGAACGCTCGTTTTAACCTTGCCCGAACCGAAATTTCTTATTATCCCCCTGTTGTTCTGGAATTCCATCCGCGACCTTACACTTCATCTCTATCCGGTAATTCTGCTTCGCGCACGCATGACTTTGAGGTCTGACAGTTTCAATTTGAGATTTTCACGTTCGCAGATGTTCGAAACGAGTGTGCCTTCGCCTCTGCGGAGGCACGAAGCGCGTGACAAAAGTTTCGATGAAAACGAACGCGCACCTTGTCCCAGTTAGTACGTCACTTTTTGAATTTGCGTTTTTTTTTTTGAATATACGTAGGTTTTCGGGAGAACGCCGTTTCGGTTTGATGGATTCCCGTCGATCGAAACGAGGTTGTTTTTTGTGCGAATCGTTCACGAAATCGAGAGTTTAAATGTCATTCGTAATTATGTTTAACGAGTATATTTATGTTTGATTGCGTTCGTGATTAATGGACGCGAAATGTCAGCGAGCGTTTATATTATGTATCGTCACGATTTTCGCGTCATAATATCATGTGAGTTGTTAGTCATTCTTAAATATTGATTTTTTTTTCGTTTGTTCACAGGTGTGCTTGTGGTGAATGTGACTTGGCGAGGAAAAACCTATGTCGGTACACTTTTGGACTGTACTCGACACGATTGGGCACCTCCTAGGTAATGGGTTTTTATTTATTTTATAATACATACACCAACTTGATTGATTCTTATTTTTGGTGATTACCGTTTCAGATTTTGCGATTCACCAACCGAAGAGTTGGATGCTAGAACACCAAAAGGAAGGGGTAAACGCGGGCGTGCAGCTGCTCCCGGTGGTGATCTTAGTAATTTCACAGAGACTCGTTCATCGGTTCACAGTAAATTAAGAAATGGTGGGGCCAAAGGAAGGAGAGGAGGTGGATCTGGCACACCGACGGGGAATGTCGGTGCCGGCAGGGAAGTTCCTTCGCCACCTCCCACTACTCGCTCAGAGCCTGTTTCTTCTCCTGTTAACAATTCGACAAACAAGAGAAAATCAAGAGCGTCTGAAGAGGATTCTCCGGCCAGCAAGAGACGCACTCCAGCAAGTCCTCCGGCGTCTCCGGCATTGCTTGAATGCCCTGAACCGAATTGTTCTAAAAAATATAAACACATCAATGGTCTTAAATATCATCAATCACATGCACATGGTACTATCGATGACGATGAGGTCAAGGACATTGCTTCCATGTCTGAAAATGATGAGTCTAATATGGAGGCTCCCAGCCCAATTGGTCCAATTAAGTCACCCGAAAAGTTACTAGAGCCTGGCACTCCTAAAAAGGACGAGAGACAAGATGCGAGCACACCTGCTCTTGGATCACGAGCTGCTTCACCTCCTCCTCCACCCACAGTTCTTCCTACGCCTACAGTACCTGCAGTGCCACCGGTTATTTTACCCATGGTGCCTCCTGTGATACCAACCCCTGCAATTGATGGCAAGCCGCCACTCGTGAAGCCTGGTGTACTTAGATTTGGTCCTCAGTCTGAAGATTTCACTGGTGCTGGTTTTATCAATAAAACCAGTGCAGTTCCGTCAGGCGGTCCACCTCCAGTTTCCAGTGCTCCTCCTACTGTTTCTTCAGTGCGGCCATCTGAACCAACAATACCTTCCGTTCCAGTACAAATTAATCAGAGTCACTCTACAATTTCACCAGCTCCTTTGCCTTTGCAACATCCTGCTCATTCTGTACATGCTCAACTTCCACTTACAAATCATGTGCAACATTCTTCTCAACCGAGTTCTCAAATAAACTCTGCTCTACCACAAAATTTGGGCTCTTCTAATCAACAAAAAGGACCACCTACTTCGCCACAAAATTCCCAATTTAAAGTTAAACCCACTGCAGCTCTCATGCCAGTAGAAGATAAGAAGCTTCAAGATTCTAGAATTTTAAATAAACCTCAAGGAGGAGGAATCAAGAAAAATAAAAGTAGAAAGTCGCCTGCTGGAAGTCCTCATCCCCCAGAACAGACTGCTACATTTGGTATAGAACAAACGGGTCGAGATGATGTTCAAAGTCCAGCATATTCAGATATTTCTGATGATACCGCACCAGCTATGGAGTCTGAAGTTGATAAAAATAAATTGTTGTGTGAAAAGAAATCAGATAATGTACCTCATTCTATGCCTGGTTATGGAATGTATCAATTTTATCCATCTCAGTATCTAATGCCATCTGTGCAAAGTCAGTCAAATCCTGATCAAATAAAATTAAAAGATGACAGTAATAAAACACAGGATGGTAAAAATTTGACTGAAAAAGATGGTAAACGAGATGGACATCCAGATATACCACCACAAAAAATAGTACCTTCTCATTTTTATCCATACAGCTACATGCCCCCAGGCTATCCTTACAACATGGATCCAGGATATGGATCAGTTTCCATGATAACGGAAGAGAAATTAAAAGACCAGCAAGAAAGAGAACGTGAAAATAGTAAGGAAAGTATCAGTCCAGCTGAGCACAGTAATGGGAAAACTATTTCCAATCCATCACCATTGATTGTGCCAGGAAAGCCAAAGGCACCCGAAACTCTAAAAGATAGTAAACATCCAAATGAAAATCATCAGATATTAAAAGAGAGTATTGAAATGAAATCTCAAATGAATCCTTATTACCAAAGGCATCAACAAACTCAACAACAAGCTCATCAACAACCTCAACATCAACATCAAGATGATGTGAGAAGGTGTGTTGTATTAAAATTTTTATTGATGCTTATATATTTTTGAACTATTTCACTAATTTTTTTTTTTTAATTTCTTTCAGATATTATGTGAGTTTTGAACATAGACGTAAAGAAAATAATTCAGTGTCTGTCGACAGTGGTAAATCTCCTGTAGTTCAATCGTCATCGATTAGTGGTAAATCACAATCGAGCCAACCACCTTCACAGAAACCTTCCAAAGAGATTAAGGTGGAAGAAGGAACTAAAATGAATATTAAAGATGAACCGAAGCCTATTAAACAAGAAGGCCAAAAACCAACTATGGAGACGACAGGACCACCACCACCTCCTACGTCTCAATATTTTTTACATCCATCATACATGCAGCCACCTCATTATGGAGGTCTACCTTTTGACCCGATGTACAGGAATTTGAATCCTATGATTGTTCCAAGCTATGCACCTGGACCTTACTTACATCCAGGTCCAATGCCAAGATATCATGCTCCAGAAGACTTAAGCAGGCCTCCGCCTCCTGCTAAGACTTTGGAATTACTGCATCACCATGCCTCACAATATTATTCCACTCATAAGATTCATGAATTGCAAGAGCGAGCGTTGAAATCGCCAACACCGAAAGCACCTGGTCCTGGAGGTAGTCCCGGAGGTGGCAATATCAGTACAAACAATACTGCGCCTGGTCCTTTAGCCACGCCTCCTGCAAAATCAGGCACATCAACGACTACACCAAATACGGAAACGACTCCTAACAAAGAGTCACGATCGCCGCCGCCACAGCGACATGTTCATACTCATCATCATACGCACGTGGGCCTTGGCTATCCAATTTATCCTGCACCTTATGGAGGTAAGCCTTTAGTGCGTCCCTGACAATAGCCCTTGACATCAGCTCCTGCCCCAGCACCACCTGCGGGTAGAGCCTAAAAACACTTAAACTAACTTTCTCGAGTAGTTACAAATGTGAAAAACCTGAACTAAAAATAAACAAGAAAATATTTTGGAAAAATTTTCATTTATTTTTAAAGTTTATTGTATGTGATACAAACATCATTGTGTAGTGGTAATGCTTTTTTGGACATATGTTTGTATAACAAAATGAATTTTATGACCGTTTAGTGTGAATTTCCTTGAAAAAAATCGAGGAAATTTAATAGATTGTTTAACTGCTCATCGTGAAGATTCATTGAATGGATCAATTGCTCTGAGGTTTCACGATTGAGAGAGTTTACAAAACAATCATAATACAATGTACACCATATTGGTGATTATATAATAGAATCGTTTTGTTTAGAGCTTAGAATAGATGGAAGATTTGCTATAAAATGAACTTTGACAAGTGAGATAAACATTTATAATTGTCTAATAGTTTTAAAAAACTATAATTATAAGGATATTATAATATCATAAAAAAATTGATAATGCAGTATTTGTGCTATTTTAAGTCAAAAATTTTTAGATGTTGTAGACAAATCTGTGATAAAAATATTTTTCATTTGACAATTCGTCCTCAAAATTTGTTTCGATGTATTAAAAAAAACCTGCTTCCATGTGATGCCATCGAACATAATAAATCATATTGTGCTCGATGTTTTTGTACTTATAGTAATTTTTGTCACCTCCAAACGGCTCGTTTGCGATGGTTTTGTAGTACAAAATCAGCTTTTTATCGTACATGTTGGAAATTTTCGAATATTCCATTTTCTAAAACTGGTATTCAAGTGACCTCATAGTTTTGCCCAATTACATGTTGTTTTCTGCTTTCATTGTTAAATCATTTTTAACATAATATTTTCTATCATATTACTCCTTATATATTAAAACTATTATTCGTTTTTCTTAAATTAATACAATTTGATTGAAAAATAATCTATTAGTAATCTAAATAATTACCATATTTTTATTTTTTATGTAATCTGCAACTTTACTTGAATATGTCGTAACATTGCGTATTAGAAATATTGTGTAATATAATCAATTAATTCTTATTCAGTTATTTTGTCTTTTTAACAGACCAAACTGTTGATTATTCGAAATTTCATATTAATTTTTTTCATTCAAAATATTTATATTCCGTTCAAAATGTTTGAATGCAACGAATTTTTTTTTTCGATAAAGTAAGAGTCGCATATTGATAAACATTGAATTTTGTATAATTATTCATATATTATAACTAACCTAATTAAATATCAAAACATAATTTGTGCGATCATCATTGATTGGTGCCAATAATAAATAAATATAAATTGTTAAATGTTTCAAAAAGCTGATTTGACACACTAATAATCGTTATTTGTAAAATTAAAAAAAAAGAACATTCGCTTTGTGGAAAAAATCTTTGATTATATTTTATTTTAATGATATATATATACTTTAAGTTTGTATGTTAAGTGTGTGCATTCTGTGAGAGACGAATGATACTTTATGACAGGTGTTAGAATTTTTTTTAATTTTTTTTGTTTTCTCAAAAGAGATAATTTTATTAACGGCTGTGCATTTCTTGTTCTAATGCGGGGCTGTTTGTATTACAGCGGCCGTACTCGCTAGTCAACAAGCAGCCGCGGTCACAGTTGTAAATTCTTTCCCGCCAAAGTGAATCGCTGTGACCACTTCGACGTACACAGAAATTGGCCAAAGTGGAGCGGATATTAAAATCGCACTGTGAGATAGAAGTCAAGAGTGTAAGCACAAATCATTTCCAAATTCACATAAGAATCAAGTTTAAAATCAATTGCATTTTATTGTTTTATGCCTTGTGATGAATGTTCTTTATATTGCACACATTTAAGTTTTTTTTGTACTTTATTATATATGAATTCTTGTTTACTTTTCAATGACTGACTTTATTTTGTTGTACCTGTATTAGAAATTCACAAAGTGTATAATAAACCAAGTGAAAGCAGAAAATTTCATAATTGAGAATTTGGATTATTTGTTCATTGATAATTTCAATTGACATGAATTATTTTGTATAGAAATGTGTTCAAGATGAAAGATCAATAACCCCGCCTCGGAAATTTATATCCACAGCATTCCAAAAAAAGTAAAAATTAAAAAAAAATATAAGAAATTATAATACTTATTACTAAATGTGATGGATGTGGTGTGATTCTGAAATTAGAATGCACAAACAATGAGTGTTGTATAAATCAAAAATAATTGTTAAGGTGTGACATGGTCACAATGACAAAATAAATGAAAACCATGTCACAATGCTTTATTTTATTTTTTTAGAATTTGACTGTAAAATAATGAAAAGTCCTGTTTATATTATAAAATTGAGTTGTACTTTGTTGACTTTGTCATGCATTTGTGTTGTAAATAATGTAATTAAAGCTTATATCTCACAGTCATAGTTTATCAATATTCTGTAGACTGAATAATTTATGATCTTGTTCATAATTCCGAATGTAAGAAAAAAAAATTATAAATAAATTTATATATATACATGCGTATGTATATATATATTATACAATACATATATTGATTGTGTATTTTTTAAATGTATTAAGAATTTGATTTTTTTCTTAGAAATTAAATGAAAGGAATAAAACGGATTATTTCTTCTGCGTGTTTGTTTTTTTTCCACCTGATTCCTGAAAACTCACACATTGACGTATATTACGGATAGAAAAAGGGATTGTATCAATTCCAATTAAAACCCTGTAATTGAATCTACTTTCTCAAATATTTTAATTATTCCATGGAAAGAATTCTATTTGATAATTGATAAAAATAATAGCAATTGATATACACGAAATTAATTACCGTTAAGGTTTACCACCGCCGATCTGAACTATATGAAGAGATTCGGGTATATTTGTAAATGATTTTATGAGAATGATAATAGTTACACTATTTAATAATCTTTCGGAAATTGTGCACTGGTGTCTGTGCTCCAGTAACATTTGAGCAAACGTCTGATCACTAAGAATAATAACAAAAAAAGAAAATGATTTTCATTACTATGCAAATAGTCAATAATGGCTTCTAGGTTACATTGACGATGCAACATGGCTATGTGATAACCTATTTCGATCGATTTTGGTCAATAATGTTTTTAATGTCTCTGGTTCACTTTTTATTAGGCCTAGCAGAGTAATAAATAGATTGAGGCTATTTGCAGTTACACTAACTGCGAATTATTGTTTATTTGCAGTTGCACTAATTGCCAATTATTGGCTATTTGCAGTTATAATGACAAAGTGACAGTTGTCGTAATAGATAATTTTTTCACCTTGAACATTTATTGATTTTTGTGATAAAACTTTTATTAAATTTAATTGTCATTGAATGTATTATACCTATTTTTAAAATATTTTTCTATGTAAAAAATAAGAAATAATCATATATATATAAAAAATATTTTTTACGCTACAATAAGAAATTTATAGCCACTATTTAAATGGTCAGAATTTAAATACGATTTTGGTCAGAAATTTTATCCCATTTTTCAGAATTTATTTGACATTGGTCAAATCATTAATATTTGTTACATTGTTGTCGAATACGAAAATTATTAATGATTTGCGTATTCCCCCTCCAAAATTTCCGTATTGCCCCCCCAGTGGGGCGTACGTCCCACGTTGAGAAACACTCTAGAAATTCACAATTGAAATTAAAAAAAAAATTGAGTAACCATTTTGACTATACTTCCTTAAATCACATGTGCTCCTGGTGATTTCGTTCGGACTGTGTCGTTTAAGAACCCGGAATCAAAATTGAAAAATTAATTACATGACAATTTCTATCATGCTTACTTTCTTAAATCACATGTACCCCTGGTAATTTCGTTCATACTGCACCAACTAAAAATTCGAAATTAAATTAAAAAAATAATTGCATA
>JAOXNN020000088.1:4536213-4564266 GCA_028571205.2 Hydropsyche betteni | reverse complement strand
TTTTCTTTAGTTTTTTAATATTTCTACAAAAAACAATTATATCAATAGTGTAAAGTTAGACAAAATAGGCGCCGCAGACGAAAATTTTTTCCAAATGGTTAAGTCGATTTTATGGTGATAAAATTATCAAACTACTTATTTTCTTTGGTTCATTTTTTAATATTTTCTCAAAATTTTTTCGCATATTTACAAAGTAAAGGAGCGCATTTCGGCTAACAATTAGAAAAAAATATCGGAACGCCGTTCCTGCCTTATTTGGCTCCACTACACCACTGCTATTGATACAGTAATTTTTAAAATGTTTTGCAAGGCAATGCGTAAATTTGGAAAAACAATAACGTCACTATATGACACAATAAAAGAAAGAAGATCCAAAGAAGAAAATGGTAAAGTATTTCTGTTAGCATCAAGCAGCAACTTACAGTCGCAAATTTCAGTGCACAGTTTTTCTGCGTCAACATTAGTAGCATAAAAGTTTCCAAAATCTTAGCAGTTTTGATGGAGGACTTCTAAATTTTCACTCCTAAGAAGAGTTTGTGTATCGAGCAGAAATCCAAATTTTGAATTCAGATCGATCAACTTAGTCATTCGGATTGTTGTTTCTTGTTGGAAACGATCTAAAACAGATTTTATGACGCGCATAAAATCTTCCACTGCTGAAAGACCCAATTCTTGCGCTAATTCTCCCGGCATTCTACACCTTCGTCGGATTCGTCTTTAAATTTTAATCCCCCCTTCTGCACATCTTATCTTGACAGCTTCAATAGCATTTTTGCACAGGTCTTTGCGACTGTTCTTAATTAATCAATATACATGTAATCAAATAAATCAATAAATATTGATACTTTTGGGCGATTTAGCGCCCCCTTGAAACCGGTGCCCGGGGCGAATGCCCCACCTGCCTCCCCCTAGCTACGCCACTGATCTAATATGCAGCCAAGTTTCCCATAATAAAGGACAAGTGAGTGAATATAGAAAATAAAATTTGCTTTTATGCAAACGAATGCCTTTTTTCTTTAGAAGGTCTTTCATCTCTTATGATATCTAATAGTTGATGTAGAAATATTATAATAATTATATGATCCGAAATAACATGGTTCAAAGAAAAAGAACCGATTATTTTTTTCATTTAACGCACTATAAGAATGAAAAAATGTGTATTATTATGCCATAGTGGTAATATTTCGTGTAGGCAATTATAGTTATTAAATATAAAATTTTGATGTTTTTTGATGATTTCAAAAAATTGCTGAAATTTTTCATATTTAACATTTTTTATAAAGTATATTAGGGTTGAAGTTCAATCCAAATTTAGTGTTGGAACCTATCTCCAATTTTCAGATGGTCACCATAAATTTTTTTTACACGGTAGTCTCTGAAATGTATTCCCCGTGTAAAAAGATTCATATTTTTTTCAAAAAAGATTTCCCAAATTCAATAAAGAACTGGAAACTATTTTAAAGGATTTTTCTTTTCAATAAAGGACGATTGACAACCCTAAACAATAATAAATTGGAGTTACTGTGGGACGGTGTGAACATAAGTATTTTTAAAAAAACGACTCTCCGTCCAAACAGATCATATTGAGTTGATATAAAAAAAAAAAAACTGAATTTGTATACGAAAAAGTAAATTTGCACTCCCGATCTGATGTGAAAACTTTCCTAAAGAGCGAAACTTTCTTTTGGCGTTAACAAGTGTATTTTAAAACTCATACATTTTCATGATTTTTTTTTTGATTTAAGACGTTTTGTTATGATGTATAATTTGCTCAAATATTATATTTAGAAATCAATCGCAAAGGATTATTTTTTCTGCGTGTTCGTTTTTTTGTACCTGATTCCTGAAAACTCACACATTCATATGTATTGCGGATACAAAAAGAGATTGTATTAATTCCAATTAAAAACCTATAATTGAATTGCCTTTCACAAACATTTTGATTATTCCATGGAAAGAATTCTATTTGATGATTTACGAAAATAATGACAATTGATATAAACAAAATTAATTAACATCAAAACACGTTAAGATTTATAGCTCATTGTCAGATCAATGGAGGCGAAGTCTTTGAAATCTTTTCCTAGGTTTTTTTGGTCTGATGCAAAACATTTCCTCCCTCAAATTTTCGTTCACAACAGTCTATAATTTTGAGCTTGTTACAAATAGCCAACTTGGCATGTAGGTTATTTGATTGTCCCTTCAACGCAACTATAGCAACGGGATTGCCATAATTTTGGTCTTTTTTGATTAATAATGTTTTTAATGTTTCCATTCCACTTTAGCCTAGCAGATAAATAAATACACCGTTTTTAAATTTCTTTCTAGCTGTCTGATGCAAAATATTTTCTCCATGTATATATTCAATTGCGAGAACGATGTCTATAATTTTGAGTTCATTACAAATTGTCAATATGGCTTTTAAATTATCAAATTGTCGATGCAATACAGCTATGGCATAGGAATTTTCGCCATTTTGGTCTTTTTTGATTAGTATTTTTTATCTGTCTCGTTATGTCATAGTATTTTTCAAACTTCTTAAATTTTAACTACACAACTTCGTTTCGATCCAAATCATATATGGCTTTGACTGGCAAATTGTACAACTTGGTTATAACATCATCAAGTATAACAAAGTCCAATTGTGTGTTTTCAACCATATGACTGTAAGATGTAGCTTTCGGGATGGTGGCGATATCCTGTTGAACCAACCATCTAATTGGAATTTCTAATTGGAATATTCTTCAGTATTTTGCTGACTTCGAACCCGTACACCCGAACGATACGTTTTAAGACAATTGTAGGAGTACATGGCAGTTATTAATGCTTTATAATTTATTTAATCATACTATCTTCGAATTGTGTTCTACGTTCGATAGTGTCATGATAGTGTTCGATAGTGTTTTTAGTGTCATGTGTGCTACTGTCGGTGTGTACCAATGTCATATGTGCTAGTGTTGTTTGGAAAAACATTTGAGAATCCTTATTTTTGTTTATAATACAGGAAGCCTTTTTTCTAATATCTGAATAATGAATATGAAGATACAAGGTGTTGGAGTCATGGTTAAAATTTATGGTCTTTTCTATACGCATACGCATATGCATATTTCGAAGTTGGCAGCAGTGACTGTCAAAATATTTAAACTTTCAACGCTTTTTGTACTTGGACTATATTTAACCAGATTTTCGTAAAATGAATCTCAATTGTGATATGAATACACATCTTTATAATGAAATATTAGAACGAAATCTTAAGTAAGCTATAATTAAATCAATTTCATACAATATTTTGATAATTCTTCAAAAGCAATATATATTTTGATTGTTATTTCAGCGATGTGAAAAAGATTTTAAGCTGTGATGATTTAGATATTAATAGGATTTTACCTGGAAAAGAAATGAACATTTTGCATTTAGCCACTGGAATAGAACCCACAAATTATAGTGAAGTAGTTACTGAACTCATTCTCGTCTATGGCGCCAATCCAAATAAATGGTTTGTATTATCCATCAATTAAAATATTCTATAATTCGTAATTTTTATTGAAATTCAACTTATTAATAGTACCAGCGATGGTTTGACACCTTTACATATTGCTTGCGCCTGGGGTCGATCAAATATCATACATATATTATTAGATTATGGTGCTGATCCGTTTATGAAAGATAATTACAAAAAACTCCCATTGGATTATGCATCTGAAAATGGACATTTTGATACAATCAGTATTTTGTTGGACTATTTTCATAATTGTCATGGAAATTATGGCTCTTCACCATCTTATAGTTTAAAATTAGGTATTATTATTTATTATTTTAAGTACCAATTTTTTATTTTTTTTTAAATTCCAATATTTAATTTCAGACAAGGTAATTGTAGAAAGTGAATCTATTAAAGGAGAATATGAAATTTCAGAATACGATCTCAGTAGCTCTAACGATAATGATGACAATTTTACAAAATCATGTGAAATAATTTTTGAAAGTGATAATGGTAAATTATCAAATTTTTCTGATAGTGATAATCAAACGCAAACATTCAGTACTTGTGATGATGATACTTCTGATTTACTTTTATCAAAGTCGAACATGAATACACATTCAAGCGATAAAGTATTTAATTCAAATATTAGCAAGAGTTCATCCATATATCACACTTGTGATGAAATTCTTAGTTTACCCAATAGTACTGAAGATTCAAGCAACCACACAAACAAATTATTGGACGATGAGAGCCTCTCTGACGAAGTTTCACCTCTAAAGTTTACAGTCACTGAAGACAATCAATTATTTAGTGTTTTATTCAAGTCAAATGATAATCATGACTCAAAAGAGTCATTAGTGTTTGAGAATGATAAGTTTTCATGTTCTCCTCTACCACACAAAAATTACTTTTCCAAAACAACATTGAATAAAAATAAAAAAGATCCGAACGAAGAAAATACTTGTAAACCTATAATCAACAATGATCAGCTTCATAAAGACGTGGAATTTCAATTTAAATTTCCTGATTATCTTGACGTATCTAAAAGTGTTTCCGCTCTCAGTATTACATCTCAACTCCCTATATTAAATGACACCAGGAATATCATTGAAGAATATAAATATGAAGATAAACAAGCTGGAATTGTTTTAGTTGAAAAAAGATTACTTTCAATAGCATCAATGTGAGTTTTCTTTTTCATGTGATATTATTAATGGATTCGTAATTTTAAACATGTTTTATTTGCATTTTCAGTGTGAAAAACGATATGACTAACAAAAGTCCATCTATTTCTAGAACTAGCTCTGTTTCCTCGCTTCCTTTATCTGTAGATTATGACACGGACAATTTGAGAAAAGAGCTGGTAACTCTTGGTATTAATCCTGGTCCTATTACCACATCAACTAAAAAAGTTTATTTGAAAAAATTGTATAAGTTGAAAAAAGAAAATCCTGTCACTATAGTAAATATTGAAAAAACAAAAAATAAGGGTGAGATATTAAATTTTTTTTGATTACCCATTTTATATTATAAAATAAATAAAATATTTTGTTGTATAGTTTATTCCATAGAACTCGAAAAATCACTACGAGACTTCACATGGACACTTAATCTATCATCTTATATAGAGCTAGAAAAAAAAATTATTAAACAATTTGAAGAGCCTGACTCCAGAAAGCATTGGCGAGAAGGAATCATCAAATCTTCGTTTACGTATTTACTTTTAGATCCGAGAGTCACTAATGATTTGCCAAATAAAGTAGATAAAATGGATAAAAAAGACTTGTGGAGGTCATTTCTAAATTCAATATTTTATGTGGGGAAAGGCAAGCGTTCTCGGCCATATAGTCATTTGTATCAGGCTGTATCGTTGCATAACGCTGGAAAATCTACGTCACAGGACAAAAAAATTCAATATATTTTAGATATTTGGAAAGACGGTGTAGGAGTTGTGTGTTTGCACATTTTTCAAAATGTTATTCCTGCTGAAGCTTATACGAGAGAAGCTGCAATGATCGAGGTTTTAGGGTTGAAAAATTTGAAGAATATCAAAACTGGAAATTATTATGGCATTGCTTCCACTTGGTCTTTTAAAGAAAAAAAGTCGTTAGGTTTATATTTATTGTATAGAGCCATGTTGATATTTTTAAACGAAGGAGAACGCCAATTAAGACCTGTTGATATATGTTGATATTGTAACAATACTAATTTAAATTTTATTAATAATAATACTTTATTTATTTTGACTGTATAAAACGTACCTGATGTAGATGTAGATGAATAATTATCCTTAAGATGATATTAATATATCAAACTTATTTTTATCTTTTGTGTGTATGTTTTGTCCTTGAATTTCAATAATTTTATTATTTGAAAAATTTAATTAATGTTATATTATGTATGTTATAAGACGATTCAATTCAAATTGCTCAATATCTTTCGAATTGGGTTAATCGTGTTGACACAATGATCATAATAGTATATTGATTTGTATCATTGTTCTGATTTTTCATTGTATACGTATCACAAAATCTGTTGATACAGATGCAAGTGATTTTATCTAATCAATATTTACAATTGAAGTTAATAGGTACTATGGCAATTGCTTACGAATTATTTTTAAATTATGTAAGAATTGTTGAATTTATAAATAAAGTATTACCCTTTAAATAAATGGATTTTGATTTTAGTTATTTAGTTATTCACTCAATAACTTTAAAAAAAAGTATCGCAAGAATAGTAAAATTAAATATATATATATATGAAAATGAGAAGTTTGTTAATCATTATTTATCTCATTTTGTTCAAATTTGATGTATCTTATATCTTTAAAAAATCTTATCTTTGACACAAAATAGTATAAAATGGTGCTAATATTTATAATGATTTAGTATAAATTATTACTTTGGCCAATAACTTTGTTTTTAAATTTTTGAAAAAAATCTATCACATGGATACTAAACTTTTATTTTTATTTGTATGTTTAATAAGCCAGTCATTTTCTTTGGATAATGGACTGGCTTTAACACCACCAATGGGATGGTTAACATGGGAACGATACAGATGCGTTATCGATTGTGTAAACCGTCCCGATGAATGCATCAGGTAATAGTTTTTATCAAATATTCCAAATGCAAATATAACTCGATACCTTCCCAATACATTTCTATCTTAAATTATTTTCTAATATATTTTATTAAAATAAATTTTCATTGCAATATTTTAGTGAAAGACTTATATTAAAAACAGCAGATTTGATGGCATCAGAAGGATTTTTAGAAGCCGGTTATAATTATATCGGTATTGACGACTGCTGGTCTGAGTTTGAAAGAGATGAAAATCAAAGACTCGTAGCTAATAAGGAAAGATTTCCTAACGGAATGAAATATGTTTCCGATTATGTAAATATTTCTTTTCAACATCATCATAGAATTTATTGATAATAATTTAATACTTAGAAAAGAAAATTTTAGATACACAGCAAAGGTTTGAAATTTGGTATTTATGGTGATTATGGTACATTCACATGCGGAGGATATCCTGGAACAATTAACCATATGGAAATTGATGCGCAAACATTCGCAGACTGGGATGTCGATTATGTCAAACTGGACGGCTGTTATGTCGATATTGACCTTATGGATGAAGGTGAGCTTTCCTATGTAACAGAACAAAATTAGAAATAAGAACTGTAAAAATAATACATAAAATTATTGCAGGGTATCCATATTTCGGAAAATTACTCAACGAAACTGGTAGACCAATGTTATATTCTTGCAGTTGGCCTGTTTATCAAGAAGTCAATGGAATAATGGTACGTTAACATCTGTTACACTTTAATTTCAGAAGTGATTTGTTTAAGCTTTTCAAATTAATAACCTAAATACATTATTTTAGCCTGATTTTGATTCTATTATTGAAAATTGCAATATGTGGCGTAATTGGTATGATATTGAAGATTCTTGGGAAAGTGTTGATTTCATTATGGATTATTTTGGAGAAAACTCTAGGCGTCTTGCTACTTATGCCGGACCAGGTCACTGGAACGATCCTGATATGGTATTTACATATTTTTAAAAATATTTCTGTACCTTGACATAATCTCTAAATGAGAAAAACTATTATTTTAGCTCATTATTGGAAATTTCGGTCTCAGTTATGAACAGGAAAAGACTCAAATGGCTGTATGGGCAATATTAGCTGCACCTTTGCTCATTTCTACTGATCTCGGAAGTCTAACTGATCGATCAAAAGAACTTCTTTTGAATAAGGATCTTATTGCTGTAAATCAAGACCCATTGGGTAGAGCAGGTATCCGAGTATTACTGGTAAATGAATTTATTTTTTAATGTATCAATTAATTTTTATACATTAGTATATTTATTTATATAAATGCACATTGTAGAGAAATAGATTTGCTGTTTGGAAAAGAGAAGTTGTCCCGATTGTGAACAATAGTACTTCAATAGTGTATGCAATTGTCAATCACAGTGATACTGGAGCACCAAGAGTTGGTAGATTTACATTCGCCGAGTTGGAACTTGATCGAAGTTTTAATTATATAGCAACAGTGAGTTTTGGAATTAATTTCACTTCTGTTACTTTTTTGTTTCTTATTATTTAAAATATGAATATTTTTGTGTTAGGATCTTTTGCCTTCACCATTCCAAAACTGGACCATTGATCAAAGTACGGGAAGTCCAGGTTATATTCAAGCAATGGTAGTTCCAACTGGTAATTTAATTCAAATTATTTTACTCGTCCATATGCTAATCAAAGTCATATTTTTTCAATATAATTTTATTTTATTACAGGTGTTACAATGTTAAAACTTACCGTTGTTGCATAAGTTTGGAGTTTAAATTGTATGAAAAAAATTTCAGTAGTGTAATTTTTTAAATGAAACAATCGTATGCATTGCAAAAATATATTTTATAAAATAATACAAAATTTCAAACAAAAACTTCTTTATCAATTGACCCCTTATTATCAAATGAAAGATATCAGATAATATGTAAAAATGTTATTTATCTTTTATTTGATTTGTTATTAATATTAAACTTTAATCAGTCATGTACATAAATAGATAGATTGTTGTTACTTAGCCCAGATTTGATTGTCTTATCTAGATTATCCAATTTCCTTTTCATTTCATAATTTTTAATGTATCAAATGAATTATGTATTTTCTTTTTGTATCTTATTTATTTTAAGTTTTACTGTACTTATATTGGAATATATTACGATACTTATTGTGTTCAAATTAATAATTGCATAAAAAACATTCTAATTTTTACAGCAATTGTACAACTTCACTGGTTGGCAGATATTGAGATATTGATATCACATATTTGAAAATATTTGAAATATTTTTTGCATACACTAAGTATTATATATAATCTATTGCTAAAATTTAATTTCAAAAAGATTGAGAAGACATCTTAGATGACACTCTATGAAATGAGTTAACATCGATCATTGAACTCATTGATAACAGTCAAAAACAAAAATTAAGATAAACTGTATATAACAATTATGTGGAACATAAATCAATATGTATTTTATTCTGTTACGAAATGTTATCACACAAAAACAAGTATATTATTAACTTATTTAATTTCGATAACCATGAAGTCGAATTAACCAATACGTTTGTCCGCAATGGTACATATCCAATTTTAAAAAAGAACTGATTTTAGAAACAGATTAGGCACGTATTACCATTATTTTGTTATTCAAAAACTAATTTTAGATAATTTTCAAATTTTAATGAAAATTTATCCTGCTAAGTTAATTGAGTTAAGCTTTTATACATTAGAATTATTTTTAAACACAAATATTAGGTATTTACCACTTTGGAAAATATTTACACACAAGCACCCCGCTGTGTAGTTTCCTTTTCTCTCAAAAATTAACTAGTATTGGTAGAAAATACATCATTAAGTGTTATCAACTTGTATTTTAATCAGTCGAACACTCCTCATTAGGTATATAAATGTATTTTCAAATTGGAAAAGAGTATTTGTGATAAATCCTCGAAAGAAACACACACAAATTTCTTCTTTTTAAATATTGGAAATAATTGCAAATGTGAGTCGATAATTATTCTCTTTATCGTTATTTATTAATATTGTGGTGCGGGTTGGATGTCATGGTCGGGATCACACCTTTTATCGCGATTAAACACTGGTTCATACACCGAATTGAATACATAAACATCTCGCACATCCAGCCCCCAAAAGCTGGATTAAGGAATTCCTTATATTGGTGACTCTAACGTGATCTAATGTACGTGCAAATCGTTATGGAAATGTCGCACGAAAATCAACCAATCACCGACTTCGAAAAAGTTTCTGTTAATTTCCCGCCATTTTGCACCCTGTATGAAACGTTTGACGTAAGACCCACGGCGAATTGTTTCGGTTATGAACGTGCGTATTTGGCCGTCTTGGAAGTGGCAGAGCCCAACGCGCCCCCCGGCGCTACGCCCCCCGATCCACCTCAAATAACTTGAAGACCTTTTGTAATTTAATACATTAAGAGTAGAACATTTTGTTTACGAAAATGAGCGTCCAACAAACTTCCAAAATTAAACCAAACACCATCCAATCTTATATCAATACGTTTAATGAAGAAATTACTAAAAGCGAATCTCCTATTCATCACGTCGAAGGAAGCTCGGATTCTTTACATAATATGGAAAGTGACAATGCAGATATTCAGGTAATGGATATTGAAATAGGTGACGAAATTATGGCCGAGGATGAAAATCGAAACGGTACGTACTTCGTCGATGGAAATGTTCAATATTATTTCAAAACTGATTCTTCTCAAGTGGTATCTTCGGTGTATGACGTTATCGTGCCCGATGTTGAAACATTGACGATTGAAGAAACTATGATCGAGTCGGGGGACAATTTTCAAATTGAAACTATTGTGCCTTCCGAAAATGACGGTGAAAAGTGTTACGTTCTGATTGTCCAACCGGACGAAAAAGGACAAAATGAGAATTCAAAATTGGAAAATGATCTCAATACTTTCGATTTTGACAATGAAAACCTCCACGACGGTAATCAAGATATTGAACTCATTGACGACGATAGGACAACAGTTACATCCAAGGAAAAGCAGCTTATTATGAAGAAAACTTACAAGTGCAGTTGCTGCACGTATACCGCTGCCAAAAAGTACCTGCTTGTGAGGCATTTGAAATCGCACTCCGAAGAACGGCCGCACAAGTGTTCCTCGTGTGCTCGCGGTTTCAAAAAGTTACTGTCGCTTAAAAATCATATGAACATTCACGCCGGAATTAAACCGCACAAGTGTCGATTTTGCAACAGAGCTTTTACCACTTCAGGAGAAGTAGCGAGACACGTCCAGTATAGACATATTCGTGAAAAGCCTCACAAATGTAACGAATGTGGATATTCTTGTGTAGAATTGACGAAATTAAAACGACACGTACGCCGTCACACGGGTGAAAGGCCTTATCAGGGTCCGCACTGCAGCTATCCTTCCCCAGATACCTTCAATTTCAAGAGACATCTATGCACGCACACCGGAGAAAAACCGAACGAGTGTGAAATTTGTCATATGCGCTTCACTCAGTTGAACTCTTTAAAAAATCACAAATTGATCCAAAACATTGGGACGAAACCCATATTTCGCTGCTATCTTTGTCCTGCAACATGCGGTAGAACGACTGATCTTAAGATACATGTACAAAAAATGCACACTTCGGATAAACCGTTGAAATGTAAACGATGCGGCCAATCCTTTCCCGATAAATATAATCTCAAACTTCATAGTAAGACTCATGAAGATGAAAAGCACTTTAAATGTGAAATATGCCCGTATGCGACCTCGTTTTTAAGAAGTTTCAGTTCGCATGCGTTAGTTCACACTGGCGAAAAACCATTCGCTTGCGAAACGTGTGATCAAACATTTAGGCAAAAACAGTTGCTGAAGCGACACCAAAACTTGCATCATAATCCCGAATACATTCGGCCATTACCGAAAGAGAAGAATCACAAGTGTCGAGAGTGCGGGAACCTCTTCGGATACAAAGGAAATCTTATTAGACACATGGCGATCCACGATCCTAACTTGGCTGTGCACGAGTAGAGTTTCGCTCTCGACATGGGTCAACAATGCAAGCTTGACAATCTACAAAATGAATAATACTACGAGGCAGAAGAGAGATCCAGTTACCAGCCCGTTTCCGATAGACACTGATGTTAGAGGAGGAGTACTGTGTGGGGTGACAATGTTGTCTATGGAACAAGGAGATGCTGCAGGGTGCATCATTCGCTTTTTGCCTACGAGACGGAAGGGTGCTTTTTTACCTTAACGCCACAATCACCCCTTTAATAGCGACCACGTACCGGTTCATACACCAAACCGAATCCATCAACGTCTCGCACATCCAACCCGCAATCGCTGGTGTAAGGCATTCCTTACAATATTATAACTAAAGTTTTTGATTTCGCTTCAAATTTCATATTGTTAAATGTATACACAGTATATACTTTTTAAATAAATTTTAAAATATTGAAAATTATAGTTATACAAAAAATGGAGTTTTCATTGAGTTTACTTTTATTGATATGTATATCACATAAATCGTATTCACTCGATAATGGTTTGGCACTAACTCCGCCTATGGGATGGTTAACATGGGAACGATATAGATGCATAATAGATTGTGAAACACGACCTGATGAATGTATTAGGTAAAAATGGATTTGATTAAAATATATATATAAGATTTTTGCACAGTATTACACTAAAAAATAAAATCGTAGTGAAAGACTAATTTTGAAAACTGCCGATTTGATGGTCTCGGAAGGATTTCTAGATGCTGGTTACAATTACATAGGTATCGATGATTGCTGGGCAGAATTAAGCAGAGATAAAAACCAAAAGTTGGTCCCCGATGAGAAAAGATTCCCAAACGGAATGAAGTTTATTGCCGATTACGTGAGTCAAAATTATAATTGATGATTTTAAATTATTCATTTAAGTTTATTGACATATGTAATTTTTACTCAGGTTCATAAAAAAGGATTGAAACTTGGTATTTATGGAGATTTCGGAACTAAAACTTGTGCTGGCTATCCAGGAACCTTAAACCATATGGAAATCGATGCAAAAACATTTGCAGAATGGGAGGTTGATTATGTGAAACTTGATGGATGTGCAGTGGATATACAATTAATGGATGAAGGTATATATTTTATATTAGAATTATTTCATTGATTTATAAAATCAACTTTTGAAATGAACTACATACATAATTTTTCAGGATATCCAAAATTCGGTAGATTTTTAAACAAAACAGGTAGACCAATGTTGTATTCATGTAGTTGGCCTGCTTATCAACAAGAGTCAGGAACAGAGGTATTCTCGGTTATTCTTATCATATTTATTCTTCGAATAATAATTTCACATTTTAGCCAAATTACAAATCTATTGCTGAACATTGTAACATGTGGCGCAATTACGACGATATTGAAGATTCTTGGAAAAGCGTTGAGGATATAATGGATCATTTTGGAAACAACTCAAGAAAATTTGCTATTCATGCAGGACCTGGGCATTGGAATGATGCTGACATGGTAATTTTACATTAAGTTATATTTTAAAATTTAATTTTTTCATGCGATAATTAATTTCAGTTGATCATCGGTAATTTTGGTCTGAGTGAAGCGCAAGAAAGAGCTCAAATGGCTGTTTGGGTCATTTTGGGATCCCCACTTTTAATGTCTACAAACCTTGAAAGCCTTTCACCTAATTCTAAAGCGTTATTATTAAAGAAAGATCTTATAGACATAAACAATGATCCACTTGGAAAAGCTGGAGTTAGAGTGTTTAAAGTAAACTTAAATTATTATATATATAAGTAATATTTATTGAATCACTGCATGCTTTTTTTAACAATCAAATACATATCACTATCATTCATACCATTTATATGTTAAGGACCGCAACTTTGGAGTGTGGAGAAGAGAGGTTATACCAAATGTAGGAAGTTTTTCGTCTCTAGTATTCGCATTTGTGAGTCATAATGTGAATGGTGCACCAAAAGTTGGAAACTTCACATTTAAACAGTTGGAAATTGATGGAAGATTTCATTACACAAATAATGTAAGTATTAAAAAATAAATTTTAATCTTGTATAATACTTATCGGTTAATACTTGATTATGTTTTAATGCATGATTGTGGGTTGAATATTTTCTATAAATGTTTGAATTCTTCAGGATTTATTGCCAAATGAATTCCAAAAATGGAATGTTGTCCAATATGGTAATACTGGTTATATTGAAGTTATGGTAGTTCCAACAGGTAAATTGAATTTGAATTACTGGATATAATAAATCTTATTTTTCTTCAAAATAATACATTGCAAACTTTTTTAATTACAGGAGTAGCAATGATTAAAATGACTTTTGATGTGGCACGTAATGTATTGAAAGTATAATGTAAAGACATTGAAATTCATGACGATTATAATATACATAAATTAATTACACGAATATTTTTAATTTGTATTTTTCTAATGAATTAAATTACTCTTGAATCATATATTTATATATTATATTATTCCAAATTCCCAATTATTATAAAACTCATTATTTATTTATTTTAGTATTCTAAAAGTTTGTAGGAATATAAATGAACTTCTGTTCGTAAAAATAACCTTCATTCAGTTAATTTACAGATATTGTTTTTATTCATAATCAAACCATTTATGAAAACAATACGAAACAGCTCATATTAAAGACAAAGTTCTATGATATTTTATACATTACAACAGATAAAAACCCCCTCTGTACAATATACATAATTACAAATTTATCTATTAATTAATCCAAAAATTTATAAACAAACCAAGAAGCAAATTCAAATATTTTATACATTTTAAAGCGACGTTTGTGAATATAAAAATTAGATTTTTTTAAAATCGAAAATTATAACATCTGAATGTTGGCAAATTTGCAACGTCTAGGTACTATCGATATTAATATTAACAATTAATACAAAAATCTATTTGTAGGTAAATCATGAAACAAATCAAAATATATTTCACATTTCAAAGAGACATTTGTGAATATAAGAGATTTTTTTAATCGAAAATTATAACATCTGAATGTTGGCAGCATTGCAACGAGTACTGTCAATGGAGCTATCCGGCGATTCGGAATTGTTTATAAACGAGATCAATACAATGTGATTAATATTTATTCTAAACGATATCGTCTAGTACGAAATATAAAAAGAAATGTTCAAATTATAATTCGAATATGTCATATCGGACAAGTGTCTAAAATAAACGTCAAAACTCCATTGAGTATGTGAAAATTCTAGTCTCGAAATAACTATTGATTCAATATATAAAATGAGTTCGAAACCCCAAGTTTTCTGCAACGAAAGCGATGATAATTTGTTTTCGAAGGTTCTTAGCGGTATGAAATCGGTATTTAATAACAGTAGCAAAAGTAAAATTAAAAAATTGTCCACAAGTGATAATGTAACCACTGAAATTCAGCAAATCGATCTTCCAAATAAATCTAATATCTTAGAAACTATATCAGCGGAAACTGAAATTGTCGATAATAATGTAAATAAAAATGATATTCCTCAAATTTCGCTTAATAATATGGCTGTTATAGAGAATGTTTTGGGAATCAACGAGTTCCTCCCAGTTTCGCAGTTGCATGACGATAATGCAGTTTCTGCTGAAAATTCGATGCCCAAATTCAATGTTCATTCGTTAGATATTTCCTATCAAGAAACAGATCGAAATAATTATGAAAATCAAAATGTTACTTCTGTTGTGCAAGAAGATGTTATCAAAAATGTTTCTGATAACAATTCTACCGATGAAATAATTATGTCTTTCGAGGATTTTTCCAATACTGAACAAGAACCTATCTTAATATCGTTAGAGGAAAAATCTAATATCGAACATGAAGGTCAACAAATTGACAAATTTCCTAACAAGTCACTCGATACACAAAAAACTAAAAATGTATCGAAAAGAAAATTAAAAAGCAAAAACAAAACTGATGAAATTCCGGACACAGAGGATGTATCACCAGTTAGTGATGTTTCATCTAAAGATGAACTGAAAGATAATACTGAAGCACTACAAAATAAACCTCGAATAGTTTTGAAATTTCGGTCCGAAAAGTCTGGTCCTCGTAGTACTAACATGAAAATCATTTCAAATCATGAAAAATCAGACGATGATTCAGCTGCCATAATTAATAGAAGATCTTTAAGAGGAAGATTGCCAATAATTTCTGAAGACAATCCTATAGATGATATTAAAATACAAATTGATGTACAACAAATTGAAACTAAACCAGCAATCAATGTAAATAATGATTCTAATGATTTGATGAAAACGCCTCCATCGAGGAAAAATAAACGAAATAACAATATAAATACTGATTCTAATTCAGAGGATTCACCACCTTTGGAAAAAAATGCAATAAAACGTTCAGCTCGTAGAAGATCAAAGGAATTTAGTGAAAATGTATTGGCCAATGCAATAGCTCGAAAAGAAAAGATATATAACGAAACTTCACCGAGTCAAACACGGCTTTCCCGAAGAATCAAACCAACTGCCAAAATACTAGCCAATCGAGAATTGAGACTCGGTTTAGAAACTCAAAATAACGCTAGACTTGGCTTAATTTTAGAAAAAAATCAAGACGATTGTAAAATGACTCGATCGTCTTCAAGGAAAGTATCAGAAAAAATGAAAACCGAAGTGTCCTTGCTGAAAAATCAACACGAAAAGCCTAAAATGAAAAGACAGCTGAAACCCAGTTCTGATAAAAAAAGTCAAATCAAAATGGAATGCGAGAACAATGAAGATGGTCATGCTCGTATTGAAATTGTACATTCTGCCTTCGCCGATGTCGATAATAAAACTTCTGATAAAAAAGTGAAAAAAACCAAACGACCCATTACAGCGAACAGTGATAATCCCGAAGAAAATGAATATAGACGATTGAACCGACTGAAAAAAAAACATCTGAAAAAATTAGGATTGAAAGCAGTTTCTGATAATAAAAATCATTCGTTCAGGGACAGCGACATTGTTTCAGACGAGTCGACAATGGATTCTACTAATACAGAAGCCATTATAGAGCATTTGAATACTCGCAATCAGAATCTGTATTTAAGGTTCATAGATTTTTTTTTTATATTTAAATTTTGTAAATAATCTTTATCAAAATGATATTTTTTCTTATAGCAACGAAGGGTTTTCAAATGAAATAGACGAATCCTGCAAAACTGAAGATTCTAACAATATCGATAATCTTTTAGATATGTCGGATATGAAAATTCAAAAAAATGGCAAGCAAACCAAAAGAAAAATCGATCACTTTGATAGTGAAGATTCTATATCGAGCGAAAAGAATGACACAACAAAAAGAAATACATATGAAGAATCAACATTTAGGATTACAAGAAAGCGATTCAAAATGAAAGGTTCCACTGATAACATTGATTCGGAATCCTTGGCTAACCAAGAAACGTAATTTTTACCTTTTTATTCAATTTATTTTATAACAATATTGAAATTTAGTATTTGGTACTATTTTTTTTTAGTAATTCAAATAGAATTAAGAAAAAGTCAAATAACCATAATCACATTGACAGTATAAACCTTATGTCTTGTTTGTGCGACAAGCAATCTAATATTTTTGCAGAGTCGAATTCAGTATCAGGTAAATAAGTTAATAATATATTATTTTATCAATGTAAGTATCATAACATTTATATTATATATGATCAGATCCAGAATTTTGTCGAGCAATTGAAAATATCGGTGGTCGTTACGTTGGTTGCGGAAGAGTCATAAATTCTACTCAACTAGTCAGAGCAGGCTCACGAGCACCATTTTTTCTATCGTGTGATCTGCATCGAAGTAGGCTTTCAATGCATCACTGTTGCGCAGGCTGCGGTGTATTTTGCACTCAGGTATTATCAGAAAAAGATGAAATTCTAACAAATTTTTCTTAATGATATCAATATTCGTTTTCAGGGTGTACATTACCAATGTAGCGAAGGTCATTTGTTCCACTGGGAGTGCAGTCTACCATTTGTGCCTCTTCTGATAGCTTTTGGATCGGACGGGTCTTCCTCGTTGGCCGATCAACCAGCTCCGCCCAAAGGGACTATTACAGATCTTTATAACGCCGAGCCCGGTTGTCCGCATTGCGGTCTAGATCCGGCCACTTTGGAGCCGGTGAATTTGGATTGTTTCAAAGTTAATTTGGAAATGTCTTGTTCCAATCCCGTAATATTTTTGCCAAATCCTCGATTGCAATGGTGTTGATAATTTTTTTTTCGAGTCGTATTGTTATGAAAAATATTGTGCATCAGTGCTCATTGTAATTTTTAATTTAAGGGTTCCTGCACGTATGTCTTTTTCGTCAAATCCTAAACCCATTGATGATGTGATTGATGATGATACAAGCATGTCGATTTTACCACAAGAAACATTGGATGCGCTCAAAAACTATTTTCTCAGTAATATTTCTTCGAATGAAAACATGTTCGATGAATTTGGAAAAGAGAGTGAACCGGATTTTGATTTGATTGAAGCTGTTTGTGATTCAGAAAATACAACCAAAAGAATCCTTTCGGCCCTTAGTAATAAGCCTTAAGTTTAAAAATACATATCTTAATGCTTATGAAAAATAGTCTTGTTAAATAATGTGTACAAAATTTTCAGAATCTGGAGCAAATATCTGTAGAAGAATATCTTCGATGAGCGATGGCACGTTTTTACATTTAGCTGTCAAAGAATTGAATTTATGTGCTTTACATATATTTAGAATGCTTGGGTTAGAATTAGATGCATTCGATAAGGAGCAAAGAACTCCTCTTATTTTAGCAGTTATGAGCTACGATGACGAAGTCCAAAGTAAAAATTATTCAGATGTGAAAAATGAATCCGATACGGAAAATAATTTAGATGAATCCAAAAATGATATTATCGGAAATACAATCGTATATAGACAAATTGTAGATTATTTGATAAAAGGTGGTAGTGATCCAACATTAAAGGTAATTATTATTTTTTGTCGAATATTGAATTATTACAAATCAATTATTACAATTTTCACTATAATTTTATAGGGACCACACGGAGCATCGGTGCTTCATTTTGCAGCTAAATATGGCGACATTGCAACGTGTACGTCGCTTTTGAATCTTAACATGTGTAAAGTAAGATCTTTTGTAAATCAACAAGATGATGCTGGATTAACACCATTAATATGGGCCGTTGAAAGTAAACACATTGCTGTAGCTAGATTATTGTTGGAGCATGGAGCTAACGCTGTCTCTAGGGATTTTGAAAATAATACTCCATTGCACTGGGCGGCTTCTTCTGGTTGTAAAACTATTTTAGAAGATTTGTTGAATCACGGAAGTGAAGTGAACGTTATTAATGTTAACGGAGATACACCACTGTAAAAGTTGTTTTATATTTTCTTTTATTCTTTACCAATTATTGTCATTTAGCAATTTTTCTTTTCAGACATTTTTGCGCTAGATATGATCATTATTGCTGTTTAATTATATTACTAGCCCGAGGCGCTGCGGTAATCCTTTTGAACTTTTTGATTATTATATTGTTACTGTATTTGATACTGAAAAAAATATTTTCAGATAAATGTCAAAAATCTTGATGGAGAAATGGCCATAGATTGCGTCGACGATGATACGAGTGAATGCTATTCTACTCTCGCTATAAATGAACAACTTCAAAATATCATTAACCCTCCCATTAGAGATGAAAAGATTATTTCGAAGTTAGTCTTAAAACATAACTTAATTTTCAATTAACTTTTTTGCTTATTATTGACTTTTTTCAGTGATGTTTCAAATGGAAAAGAATCTAATCCTATAAAATGCGTGAACTCTGTCGACGATGAGGATTTGAATGGCAAATTTACTTATATCACAAAAAATTGTTACACGGTAGATGTCAACATTGATCGTAAAATAACATCAATGCAGGTACACTATATAATGTTTAACGCTATTTTAAATTTGCTACAACCTAAACTAATATTCATACATTTTCTAAACAGGTGTGTGACTGCAAAGATGGTTGCGGTCAAACAAACGCATTATGTACTTGCACAAACGTGTCTATGCAATCATGGTATGACGTTAGCGGCAAATTAGTTCAATATTTTGATTATGATGATCCTCCTATGATATTTGAATGTAACGATATATGCTCTTGCAATAAGGTAAACAAACCTCTTTGATTAAAAATATAAATTATTTACGAATTGTAATTTCAATGCAGCTTTGATTTGTTATAGTCACAATGTGTTAACCGCGGAATAGAAAAAGGTTCTTTTGTATCACTGAAAGTTTTTCGACAGACTGAAAGTACAGCTAGAGGAGCTGGATGGGGGGTTTGCACTATTCAGCCAATTCTGAAAGGTTCATTTGTGTGCGAATATGTTGGTGAAATTTTGCCAGGATCTTTGGCATATCATCGAACTGATGATTCATATTTATTCGAGTTGGAAACCAAAGGAGATATTTTAGAAGTGAGAAAATGCTTTTGAAAAAATTGTGTTGAATATTATTTTTAATATGTACTCGATTTGTAGGAAAATTTAGAACCGTATTGTATAGATGCTAAAAATTACGGAAATGTATCAAGATTTATAAATCACAAATGTGAGCCAAATATCGTGCCTGTAAGAGTTTTTGTAAATCATAGAGATTTGCGTTTTCCAAGAATAGCATTTTTTGCACGTCGAGATATATCTTCTGGCGAAGAATTGGGGTATATTCAATAACTTTCTGAATACCTTTTCATTGTTCAATTTGAACGAAAAAATTATATATTGTCTTGTTTCAGATTCGATTATGGGGAAAAATTTTGGACTATCAAATCGAAGAGTTTCGGTTGTAATTGTGGATCTGCAAAATGCCGATACAGTCATGTCGATGAAGATGAAGATGATTAGTTAAAATGAAAAAAAATATTAACAGAAAATAGAACAATCATTAGAGTGATAAATTTAATTAACTATTAGCCATATTGTAGTTCTAATTGTTAGCATTTTTATTGAATATTCTATTTTCAAATTATCTCTTCTTTTTGAATCTCATTAGATAAGTATAAAATGTATGAATGATGTACATAAGTTTATTTTCGCTTTTAATATCACTTTTATAAGACTGCTAATTATATTTATAGCAATAAATTTTATTCACCGAAATCGAAAGAATTTTATTACGTATCCTCTATCTATATCAAGTAGTGGTTCGTCTTTAAGGGTAAGTGGAGCAGTACCCTACACATTTCTCGTAATAAAAATATTTTAATAAATAGCTTTTAAAAAGAAAAGAAATGTTACAATATGTGCGATTACAATTTGTAATGACGAAACATAACAATTGCTTTCCAATTTATTCTCATAATTAAAAAAAGTCAATGGTTCAGCACTATCTATTCGATGAAAATCTTTAATAATAAATCTTTAGTTATAAATTGTTTCAGAAAAACTGTATTTAAGTATAAAGTCGATTTTATATTTGAAAAATCTACAAACGCTGTATAAAGGAAAAAGGAAATATCTAAGAATAAGTATTCAAATTTTTAATAAAAAGGATGAGTTTTTCAAAATTTTCCCATTAGCGAATATTATTATATAATATAAATATCTTTTTATTATCTACAACGTTTTCGAAATTTATAGAACATACAAATGATTCACTTGAGAACATCTGACAAAAATTATTTTCGCTGAGTCTATATTAAAATCAATCTTCACTCGGAAATTACACAACTACTTTACGACTTGATATCAGTATAAAACAAGACTTCTCAAAGTGTACATGCCTTTTATGGCACAAAGTGTATCAGTAGAAATCATTTAATACAAAAAGCTTAGTGTAAAAATTGATCAACACGAAATTCTCCAAACCCGACACTATCTATACAATTTTAAAATTAAGAAAAAATTCTTTTCACACGAAAATATATTTCGATCCCCATAGTTTCGTGTTACACGATTTCCACTGTATAATTACGGAGATATTATTCAAGTTAAAAATATATTTTCAATCGTATTCAATACAAATAAAAAACTATGATATTGAATAATATATAATCGGTGGCGGATTTACCTATACATATTCACATAAAGCATATATGTATGTGTATAAGGCATTCAAAGAATTTATTTATTAATATTAATTTTATTTTTAAAATTAGGAGGAGCAAAGCACCCATCTTCCCTTGGCTACTACAGCCAGTGCCGCCACTGTATAAGATCTATCAACATATAATAGTAATTAACATTTTTTTTATACATAAAACATTTAAAAAAAGAATGAGACACCTCAAAACAAAATTTAATTAAAAAAATTTAAATAACATGCGAATCGTCCACATAAAAAATAAAACCATTTATATAACGCATTACGATTCAAAAACAACATTTCACGAACACAACCTAGAAGCCCCGCTTCCCCTAAAAATTTAAAATAATTACTATTGTCACAATCACGTCAAGATATATCACATAATAAATTTTCTGAACACACAAACATTACAATTTCACGAAAAAACATAGGTAGCACATATAAAAAAGTCGTTTAACTCCTCCCCCCCTAAAAAAAATCCTCGCTACAACCGAGCAACATTCCCCGATAATTTACAATACGACACCGCAATTTTAAAACCATTCACCTGTCCTTATTCGCGTATTTTCAAATCGCAAATTGCATCCATCTTCTGAGCGCGGATGTAGACCGCCGGCTCAAGGTAAACCTCATTACCATTGAAAACTTTCGTCCGACATTTGTCAGTCGCTCCGCACAGCTGCGCGGGTCGGTTGTGTGTCGTCAGCCTTAGACCACTTTCTGAATCTTCGTCTTCGTCATCTGCTCACCGACGCGGATTATGGTGAGTTATCGTCACCGAGAATGCCGACTTTCTAAACGAGCAATTTGATGGTTTTTTTCAAAGCGTTGCAACCTGTTGGTTTTTGTTGATTGTTGTTGTTTTTTTTTGCGCTGCGGTCCGCTCGTAACGGGTCTATCGTCGGTATTTATGGTGGTTTTCGATTCTTTGTGGTGTTTAAAAATTTTATCGCGCGTTTATGTGTTATCGATTCGATTTTTAATAAATTATTTTTTTATTGGTACAATACGCGTAGTATGAGTTTTTTTTTGAATGATGTAAGTCTTTTTTCGGAAATAAATGTACCAGATATAGTTTAACCTAGTGGCGGATTTGCTTTGTTAGGCATCAAAAATTTTCGGGGGTCCCAATGCATGTTTCATATAGGAACGGTCTCTAAAACTACCTTTCATTACATACAAAATATTATAATTGAAAAAAATATATAGATTTCCTTTTATTATTGTTATATAATTTCGCAAAACAAAGGAAAAAATTGATAATTTTTGTAAATAAAATTTACTTTTATGCAAATGAACGACATTTTTTCTTCAAAAAGTAATTCAAATTTCATGATATCCATCGGATCGGAATGAAAAAACTATAACAATTCATCAAAAATATCAAGAGGCTCCGACAATGAAGCGAGCGCCTTTCGTCTATAGATAAATCCGCCACTGGTTTAACCAGTGACCAAACGTTTACCCAAACAGTCAAAACACCGACGATTAGTGTGTCCAACTGTCATCCACATTACCGATTAGACTTTTATTTCAAAAAAACAGACTTATACCACTTCAAAAAAATACTACTCATCCCCGCCCACATTTAATTAAAAAGCATCACATTTAATTCGCTAATTGAACACATAAACATGGCAACGTCCGAAAATCGCGCACCACAATATTCGAGAACATGTGTATTATTTTTATATATTTAATTGTTAGCGCGGACAAAGAACGCACTCGACTGTACAGTACCGGTTACACGAGTTCGCTGGCCACGTTCTGTCAAATTGATCCTTCATTTTGTTTTCGTTCGTGCGATGCCCTTATAAATAGAGCTCTTGAATTTGTCGGTAGGTGCAAGCTCTAATTATACGATGGATCCTCAAACTTGCGGCTAAAATGTTCAAGTTCTTGTACATGAGAGTTTTAGAGAACCTTATGATTCTGAAACTCTTGTTGAGTTAAAGCAGGGATGGTCAAGTGAAATCACTTGGTGGGTTAAATAAAATAATGCATGTGTTTGAAGGACCACACATGAATATGAGTCTCATATTAAAAAAAAAACAGCTTACAGTTAATTAATGTTTTATCCAATCAAAACCTTCAATTGAGCCACATATAGTTGGCGGGTTTTAGTTTGTCATGGCTGAATTAAAACATTGAAGTTGTTATATTATGCAGTTTGTCATATCCATTGTGTGATAAGGTTCAAATGGTAACACTGAAGGTTTTGTTGATAATAACGTGACTTTTGAATGTTAAAAACCATCCTTTTTCGTAATAAAAATTATTTATTGAACCCATTGATTATCGCTCAACTTTGTCATTAATTGATCAAACTTCAATATGAAAATAATTTGATCAGATATTATTTTTTGAGAAAAAAAGTAAAACTTTATTTAATGATACCAAAATGACCTTGTCTTAACGGATGTAATCCAAGTAATTCCTATAACAAAATTGTCTTAGAAAAACTAATCGCAAATTATTAAGATACCACTTGAGTGTCCAGCTCGAGTTACTATGAACATATTGACACCATTTGATACTAAATTTTCACAGTGTTTGCATCGTATACTCCTCTTGTTTGTTCCTCTCTTCCTTAGAGGCGGATGTAAATAAAAAGGGGAAATGACGCACTTAATCAGTTCGAAGTGAAAAAAATAGCGGATTGGTTTTCGCGGAGAATAATTTTGTCAATAGGATAATCGGTGGTAAACAAAGGATTTCCTCGGAAATGTCGTAAGTGCGGTATTCAGTTTACTTATAAAGAAAACGTGGAAATTTCGAATTTACTTTTGTTTATATAGTTGTGGTTATATAGTTTTTTGAATCATTATGATTCACAATTTTAGTGCAGTTTTTGAACTTTTTTTAACAAATTAAATTTCATCAAAATTTTCATTGTTTACTTATACAAAAACGTCATAAATTAATTTTAAATAAACACTCAAAGTAATTTCATGCTGAATTTTATCCAAATATAAACAGACGAAAATTTTGACGCATTAGATAAAGAAGACTTACGAGATTGCACCAAAAAAAAAACGAATCGATTTGTTTTCTTCATTACGAATCTTTTCCAAAATCAAGTATATCATCAAATTAAACGCACCACCAAAACCATATTCCAGGGAATGCCATGACGTATTACTTTATAATCCGGGGAATAAAGACAAAATAAAGCCCTATCTAGGAAAAAATTAGTGTAAAACTGAATTTAAGTATGAAGCTTGATATCATGGTTCTTAACAAGTCGATTTGAGGTCGGTATAGGATTTTACGTGAGGTCGAAGTTTATCAAAAATGATTCCTCATATGAATTTTATAGAAAAATATTGCAGGTCAAATTTGTAGATTAAAAAATTTCCTTCAATTAAGATATTGTAATATTTATTCGAAAGAATAATTGTTTTAAATTCTAAGTAAATGTTTTTAATTCGTAAACAGATTAATTTATTAAAAAAATAATTAATCCGAAAATCAACCTTTTGAAACTTATTGTTAGTTTATTATTAGTTCTTTAAAATATCTACTAGTGACTTTATAATAATTTGAAAATTCAATGATTCAAAATTCATAGAATTCATTTCATTTAAAATTTCAAATTGACTAATTGGAAAACTATAAAATATCCTTTTTCAAGATAGTTATAAATATAAATTTTAGATTTTTATAATTAATATTCAATTTTAAGAGAAAAGGTATGAGTCACTACACAAAACCACCCAATTTTCTTTTGTACATCAAATTCTTCAGCCCTATTCCATATTCCACCATCACCACTACCATATTCCACCATCACAACCACCAATTAAATCAACTCGTCGAGGAAATGCGTCACGATTTCCCTACGCGTGTTGCGCACATCCGAAACAAAGGGCGCGCACTTTTCCCACCGTCCCTTTGTCCATCCCCGATTTTCCATGGGAAAATTCACATTTTCCGGACATAATCAGGCCCGCCGAAGGGTTAATCAACCGATTTGAACCTGCCGGTCGCAGACGGTTCACGAACTCCGAGTTTAGGGAAAAGAACAGTGTTAAGGACCTTGTCTAGGACGTAGTACGTATTTTGTGTGTTTTATGACACTGGCGGCTGTGTGTTTTCCTTTTTTCAGCCCCATCTCGATTTTATTATCTGAATTTTCTCGGTTCGAACGGAGAAAGCGTTTTCCGAAGCGTCTAGTCGGTTTTACGAACTGTGTTTTTGTTTTGCTAGTCAGATTTGGGAAACAATAGTATGAGTTAGACGAAAAATGGTTTTCGGATACTATTGTCGTATAAATGTATTGTGATTTTGTTGGAGTCGAATATGGTTTGGATATATCGATGCTTCGATCGTCGGTTTATGTGGTTTTGAAAAATTGTACCTCATCGTTGTATTATTTCTGTTTCTTTGTTTGGTTTGGAGAAAAAAAAATTAGCGTGAAAAGCATTTTCAAATGCCCACATTGAATATGGTGACGTTATCGACAGTTTTTTTCCACGAAAATCTTCACGTGATGCTAATAAATATAACATATGTTTTTTTTAATCAGCCCGAACGTGTATAAATATTATTTGAAAAGTTAGACCAATTTAGACACGAAATTTATCTAAATTTGAGACCCGAATAATTAAAAGTCGTATCTAATCTCTAATACACAAAACAATTTTGCGAAAACATAAATTTGTTTATTTTCAAAATGGAAATTGATAACATCAGTTTTTATCATAATTAAAAAAACCATTAAACATCAATGCATTCGCAAATTCTTTGACGATTTAAACAACATTAATAAATCGTATTTAACTTAAAAGCCTTATTGTGTTTAGCGAACGAGAAAATTGCACATTCAATTAACACAAATATGTTTATTGACGAATTTGCCAATGTTGAAAAACGATCCACGCGTTATTTCGAACTATTATCTCGCGGTCGTAACAAATTCGGTTATTATTACGAAAAATTTAAATGCAGAATCGATGGAAATACTTTTGGAAAACATGAATCAGCGTTGGCGAAATTTCAAAACGAGCCCGCGTTGCACAACAATGTCGCCCATGAACGAGCGCACGTATTGCTGACGCGGGAAAATTTCAAATCGTCTGTCGCGGTTTTTGTTTACAATTTCTATCTGAAATCGTTTTTGATTTCGATTCGGAAATATTCACCGATACGTGATGATGGATATATTGTGATAGTTTTACTTTTTTTTTTGTTAATAACATCTCAAGTTTAAATGTATATTTTTTAAATCAAATTAATTTTTATCGATTCAATCATTTTAATCGTCATCTACCACGCATCTACCACTAGACTTTATGATTTTTATTATAATCAGTGGTGGATTTATCTATAGGCTGTTGAGGTTCTCCGTCTCAGGGCCCCAATTAGAACTAATATTTTTGGTAAATTAATATAGTTTTTTTATATCAATAAAACAGAGATCATAAAATTTGAATCACTTTCTAAAAAAAGACGTTTTTTGCACAAAATCAAATTTTATTTTTTAAAATCGCACATTTTTCGTTTATTTTATGAAAGCGACTATTTTACAAACGATAAAAATTTTCGCTTGCGGAGTTATTTTTTTCCAATTTTAATGATTTATATGTAATGGGGGGGGAGGGGGAGTTAGAACCCGGCCTTGTATATTTATACACAGTGGCGAATTCACTTAGCTAGTGTCAACAAATTTGATGGCCCCTATACATATATAAACATACAGCACTTATTTACAAAAAAACGCCCCTTTTTCTCTAAAAAGTGATTTTAATTTCATAAATATTTGTCACAAACACTAGGTTTTGGACCCCTTTTCAATCAGAGGCCCTCGGACAAGAGCCTTCATCAGCGATGAATGCTCTTTAACTATCTACAAAAAAATCAACATATGATTATATAGAAGTCGTTCAAACGAATCACTCAATTACGTCGAACACATCTAAAGGCATAATCAAAAAGGCGCCGAATATAAACCGCCGAACGAACGCGACTACGCTTTTTATTAATAACCGCGCGTTTGCTTACACCATTGACAATTCCGAAAACATCCGCGCGCCGGCTATTCATCTCCGAAAAAATTCCCCACGAACGACCGACCCCCATAAATCCGCGGCCACGGGGCCAAAATATGAGATTAACAACTCGGGGGGCGCCGTTCGGCGGAACGAGGGCGGCAAACAAGTGGTTTCTCGTCGCCAGCAAGTCGCGTCCTTCAGACCGGGCATGGTGTGGGTCCGGCGCGACTCTGCGGCGTCTGCCGAAAGTCCTCGACATCCTAAAAATCCCGTGTTGCCAACCGTCAGGGGTGGGAATATATCAGAATCAGAGATCGCAGATTGAAATATCCGAGAACAGGTGGTCCGGTATGAAACGTCTTTCGTTTTTT
>JAOXNN020000088.1:4502357-4536113 GCA_028571205.2 Hydropsyche betteni | reverse complement strand
GATTAATGGTAGTTCAATTGTTTTGTATGGGGAAATTTGCTTCGAGATACGAGTAATTCAAGATACGAGCAAGGTTGTGGAACGAATTAAACTCGTATGTCGAGGTACCACTGTACTGTATTCTAAAGAACGTATTGCTTAAAAAAAACCCTACCCCCTCCCCATGAATTTGTCTATTGAATATTTATTATTTGCCTTTTTCATAAAATAATTTATTTTTTTGATGTGTCCTATATTTTTTAAGGCTTATTGTTAGTTTAAAAGTATTATATTTCGCCGAAAAAATTTTGGCAACCTTGTTAGTGATATCTAGCTAGTGTTACTCTCGTAAAATATTAAGACCCGCACTCATTAAAAAACTGGCGAGTAAATGAAAACGCTCTTTCATGCCACTTCTCCCCTACATACTGAAACCAAAAGGCAATAAATTAAATGGTCAGAATTTGAATCAAAAACGGTCAGAATAAAATGGCGAATTGCCAGAATATAATAAGAAATGGTCAGAATTTAATAACAAAACGATCAGAATAGGTCAGGTTTGGTTAGGATTCTTAATATTATTCTGACCATTTAATATAAATTCTGACAAACTCGATTAAAATTCTGACCATTCAATATTTATTTTGAACTTTTTGTTTAAAATTCTGACCAAAACATGATTTAAATTCTGATCAATGTCAAATAAATTCTCATAAATGGGATAAAAATTCTGACCATTTAGGTAAATAGTAGCCAAATCAAAATGCAAAATCTAAATTCCGAGTGACAGCACTGGGCGTGGTGAATATATGCATATCGAACTTGCATCATTTATTATTAAATAGAATTTATTCTATACTAAACAAGTTTGAACTTGTCAATATCAGTCGGTTTTTCGTGATCAATAATATCAATAAATATAATAAAAAATGGCTCCGTCGAACGTGGATTCGACTGTTATGATTTTGGACTCTGGTCTGACTGCATCCATCAGACCCAAAGATGGGTCCAGTTTTTTTGAAAAGGCGCGCTCTTGCATATGCAGGATTATCGAAAGGAAAATATTCAGCAGACCGAAAGATCTCATTGGGATTATTGTGATGAACAGTGATGAAAGTAATCCATATGGAGACTCAGCATGTGAAAATATTCGTGTGTTTTCTGAGCTCGCTGAACCGACTTGGGACTTAATTGAAAATATCGTAGAAAAAGTTAGTATAGTTTAAATTTTATATAGGTAGTGCACTAGTTTGATGATATGAATGAATATTTTTTATTTATTTGCAGATAAAACCGTCAAAACATAAAGGAAATTGGATGGGAGCTCTGAAAGTAGGTGCAAACTTCATGGAAGATGTCCAAAAAGTCAATCATAAAAAAATCGTTTTGATGTCAGATTTAAAAGTTTGTCCTAAAAATGATCAAATAAATATAGATATGGTAAGTTTTTATTTATGATATCATATCATTTATCTTGAAACAGAGAGCCCATAGTGCAGCGATACACTGCATGGATTGTCATTCGTAAGGATGATGGTTCAAGGCAAGAGTAGACTTCGTTTAACCATTCGATTCGTAAATGAGAGTTTAATCTCACATTGATGTGACGATTCCAAAAAAATGGTTCTGATTTCTCACTCTATCGACTGCCGTACGAATTATACGTGCCGATATCACGATGAATTGTAACAACAGTTACATGTGGTCGTCAGCAATCGGCACACCAGTACTTGCGGTTTGCGAGTTTGAGTCCTACTTCTTATCCCACACCTTTACATTGTTCGTAATCATCCATGAAAGTCTTGAAAAATGCCTTATCAAAAACCACCTGCAAATCTTGCCACAATATGGCACCCGTTGTCTCATCATGTTCCCACATATATGGAAAATGGACTTTTTTAGACATCACATAAACTCAATGTTAACACATGAAAATTAAAACTTGAGACAGTCTTATAGTTAGAATAATAATTCTTAATCTGTTTTCAGCTCACCCATCTGTATAAAGAAAAGAATCTTGAATTAATTGTCATTGGTCCTGATATTTGGAAAGATGAAGAATGTCTTGAAGCACCGGTGGATGAAGAGCAAGAAAAAAGTGAAAATTTATTAAAAACAATGACCACAGATTTGGATGCGATCATTTGCAGTTTTGAAGATGCAATCGAACAATTGTTATTCCATAAAAGGAAATCTACTAAGCCTATGCCATGGAATGTTGATTTATGTATCGGTTCTAAAATCGCTATACCTGTATCAGGATACGGTAAAATCCGAGATGATAAAACTGTTGGACAGTGGCGTAAATGTTATAAAAATCCGACAGATGATAATTTCTCTACTGGTAATTTATCTTCAAAAAGAAATTATTTCTTGAAAGAAGACAATACTGCATATGTTGATGAATTGGATATCGTACGGGGATATTTATATGGACAAACAATAATTCCGTTTACGAAAATGGATGCTGAAATGGAATATAAATCAGGGTCTAAATGTTTGACTGTTTTTGGATTCACAGATAGATCAAATATTAATTGGAATAATTTGACTGGAGATGGAATAACATATGTAGTTGCAAGAAAAGATGATGATAATGCCATAGTTGCTTTGGATGCTTTTATTAAAATTTTGAATGACCTAGAACTCGTCGCGATTGCTAGAAAAGTTTATAATAATAATGGCGCTCCACATATGAATGTCCTTATTCCAATAATAGAAGAAAATTACAAGTGTTTGTCAATGATAAATCTAGCATTTAAAGAAGATTATAGACATATTGTTTTTCCATCACTCGATAAAGAAAAATATAGAGCTAATAGCGAACAAATCAAAGCAGTCGATGGTTTAATTGAAGCTTTAAATTTATCTCAAATTTTTGAAGGTGAAAAAGAATATTTTTCTGTTGAAAACTCTATCAACCCAACGATACAAAACTTTTTCGATACTTTATCATATAGAGCACTTCATCCAAATGAACCCTTACCTCAACCTAGACCTGAAGTTCAAGAATTATTGCAAATTCCAGAACCATTAGTTAAAATGATGAAAGAACCGTTAGAGTCCCTTAAGAAAAATTTCGATTTGATAGTACACGAAAAAGTAAAAACAGGAAAATATTGGGTGGGCCAACATTTAAAACAAGAAGATAATCAAGAAAATAATTCTGACAATAAAACAGTTGAAAATAATCCAGCACCATCAAAAACAAACGTCACTGCTGCATCAGTTATGGCAAGTCAGACGACCCGAGTTGGAACTGTTCAACCCAGTGATGATTTCAAGGAATTGATTTCACAAGGGGAACCATTGGAAATTGTTTCTGATCAAATAATCGAGGTTATTGAACGCTTGGTATTTCAAACTTTGGGCTCTAATTACAACAAACCGCTGTTAGCACTGAAATCTTTACGAGAAGAATGTGTAATTCACAATCCATCGATTTTTAATAATTGGATAATTCAATTGAAAACTGTACTGTTAGAAAGATCGAAAATGGATTTTTTTAATATTATAATCGATCAAAAGTTGGGTCTCATCAGTAAAGAAGAAAATTCTGATAGTACAGCTACTGATAATAATATTGTTTCATTTTATGAAATTAAATCTAACCCAAAGAGTGGTGCTGTTGATGTCATGGATACTTCTGATATTGATAATTTGTTTGATTAATTTTTTTTCTATATTAACACTTTTGTAGCTGATGAAACAAATATAATATGTGTCATGAAAATTTTTTTCGCAGATAGCCGATACAAAGTGTCCCAAAATTAACACAAGATTTTGTAAGATTTTAATTTGCAAAATTTTGCTTTAACTTTGGGACACCGTGTCATCAGCTATCTGCGCTAAAGTTTTATGACATTTATGTAATCGGCCCCGAAAGTGTTAAAAAAATATTAAAAATTCTTTGATAAACAATTATAAAGTTAAACAAAAATTTTTAAATTCTTTGCACAATTTTATTCAATTTATTTTTGGCTCTCGTTTTTTTGGTCTATTTTTAATTCACTCAGGGTCAGTATTATATTATATTTTTTAGTTCATATTTATATTAAACAATTGGTAAAGTAAATGGTTTGTATTTATTTATATCAAGTGGTACATTTAATTATGATGAAGTTCGGCCCAAATTTTTTTTTTTGTATAAAAATTTAATAAAAATCGTCGATACCATTTCATGTTTCATTGAAATTTATGCCTTATAACCCATTAATATTTAAATCAGAGAATATTATTCAATCATATTTTTTGATTGCATATTTAAATGATACGATACGAAAAAAGCTATATTTTCCACAAAAATAAATCTAATCTATAAAATTATACAAAGAGGCTTCATTATACGGAAATAAACGTTCCCGAAAACCCCATGAAATTACATCATAGACGTAACGAATTAACAATACTTTCGTCTCTTTCCAACTCGTCAAAATTATGCGAGACGACAATATTTCGTGATTCGGGCTTAAAAAGTGTAGCAGGTGTCATCCCTGGGTATAGGCGCCGGTATTGATTTGTTTATGACAGCTGAACTCAACATTTTTCCGTAACCGGTTTATTGGTAATTTGGTGCAAAATGCCAAAATTAATTTCGCGATCGATATGAAAATTTTAGAAAGATTTTGTCATTTTTTTTGTCCTTTTTTATTCGAAATCAGATTTTGTGGTTTTCAACGATTGTACAATTGGCGCAGTTTTTTAAGAATAAAGTTTTTAGGATGGAATTAAACGAATTTATCAATAGTGTTCGAATTACAGGTAGTCCTCAACTTACGACAGAGATACGTTCCTGAACCTCGATTATAAGTCGAATCCGTCGTAAGTTGAATCTCTGAATTTGAAAATCTTTCACTGTTTAGGTCCATCATTTCAAATTTTTGTATTCCTTGATTAATTAAACTGAAAGCAGCAACCATTTCTTTCAATACGAATTTTTTCGACGGTTCTACATTCCTCCGTATTTATTTCTTACATCCACTAAAGATGTATCATTCAATTTAAAAAATAATAATTAATAAAAAAAAATATATAATTTTTTTTCGGTCGTAAATGCGAACCGTGGTAAGTCGAGGACTGTCTGTATATTGATAATTGTAAAATTAAATGAATAGATGAAAAATAAGTGTCATCACTGATTTTTCTGTAACTAAAACAATTAAAAATCATATCATTGCAATATAGAATTTTTTAGAATGAAATTGAAAGTTTGAACATCGTTCCTTATCGTAAAGCAAATTTAATTTTCAAGAAATTTGATTACTGAAATTTTTTTTTATAATTTGATATTAACGGTATGTTTTCATACCAAATTATCATTTGAGATTTGATGCTAATCGGTGTTTTCCACATACCTAAATTGTAACAAATACTGCATCGAATAAAAGGTTAAGCATCTCTGACTCTGGTGGCGATTCATGCGCCGTACTAGGTAATACTTAGAAACCTAAATAAATCGGCTAGCATTTTCCGTATGAAAGCTCAGTTCTGCTCTCCTCGAAGGCTTTGATTTTTGCTTATTTAGTTCGCTTCTTGCTTTCGAACATGTGCTGTGAATCGATTTAGGGACATATAAAGCTCCGGGTATATTCTGCGACTTTTTTCATATTGATCACAGCTGTTATGAGATTTCCACGTGAGTGTTTTTCCGATTTTTATCGAAGCGATATTTAATGATTTTTTTTCGTGAACATTAGATCGTATTTGATGTTATTTATTCTTCCCGTTAACGATTTTTAGATTTAAATAATTTATGTGTTTTAAATTAATAAAATATGAAGTTTTCATATTAAAAAAAAATCTGAAAAAATTCATTCGATTAATGGAAATATTTTATTATTAAGAATAATAATTTTTAACTTATTCTTTCAGAAGAATAATTCTTTTTTAAAAAAAAAATTAACTCTATTAACTTTTTTCGTTATGTAAAAAAAATTTATAATTTCAATATTTTCTAAATTATTCAACAATTATTTATTATAGTTTTCAAATGAAAATATATTTTTACTGAAACGAGAAATATGTATAAAATATTGTTCTCATATTATTTTTCAATACATTTCATTTTCCTATATATAAAGTAAATGATTATTACAGAAAATGCTCAGAAAAAAGAAGATAGATTTGTTCGTTCACAAACATCTGCTCACGAACCGATGTTGAAAAGAGCAATCGGCTAATTTGTGAAGCTTATTTGATTCGTTGGAGCTTCTTACCAGTCATGTATGGTATTTTGTCGAAATATTGTATGGGTTTTGTTAAGGAATGGACTTGCAAGGTGGTGGACTGCGACCGAACAGAGGAGCACTATTTCAATTAGATACCGTTAGAGCACTGCACCAAACTATAGTTTCGCTGAGAACGGCTTTAGAAGTTTCCAAATCTGAACTAGATGATTTGAGACACAAATACGAAACGCACATAGATACAATCGACTATTCGGATGCAATCAAAAAGCTTACTTTAGAAAATCATGTATTGAGAAGAAAGTTGATCGGAGAAGAAGATTTTGTACCTAATCAAACCAAAGTAAACGTGGAAAACGAGAATTCTGCAACTAGTGAAAAACAACCAAAACTTGTGACATTTGCTTTAAATTCAGATGTTAACGAAATTAAGTCGGAAGATGTCAACAATGAAAATGTATATGATCCCGTTCAACAAGTATCAAACGAATTAGATGGTGATATAAGTATTTTAACAAATTTATCAAACATTGATGAAGTTGTTTCTGATGATAAGCAAGATAAAAGTGAAAACAATTCTGAAAATGATAAAAATTTTAATAATGAAAAAACAAATACGAAAGGAGAGTTTGAAACCACGTTAGAACTTGAATCAAAGTTTGATGTTACAATTAAAGTGTGTACGATTGATGATTACAGTAAATTAAAACCTATCGAAATAGAGACTAGTGACACATTAAATATTTTAAGTAATAAAGTAAATATTTCGAAAGAAACCTTTGAAAATTCTTCAGAAAACTTCATTGGGTCAAATCCTCCTTTACATACTACTATAACTATAGCTTCTAACGAAGAAATTAATATGGCTGGTTCAAGGGAAACTAATAACAATTTTCAAAAAGGAAATGATAAATTAAACATTCAAGTGAAAATAACATCTGAAGAAAATTTGACAATGGATCCGTGTTCAGAACGTGAAAGTGCATCTGAACATTTGAATGTGGAACCAGATGAAATAAGTGCACGGTATGTATTTTAAATATGTTATTTTCGGCATATGAATGTTTGAGTGATCAATTGTATTTATGAATTGTTAAAGATCGGTATCTGAGGGAGAGAATTCAGTATTTTCTGAAGCTGGTGGGACAATTACTAATGTTTCTGGTTCTGGACGTAGAGTATGTGAACAGGATAGTATAAGTGGTAATGATTCAGAAGAAGTAGATGACATAGAACTAATCTTTACAACTGATGAAACCAAGGAATTCTCTAATTACCAGGTATAATAATTTAAATTATTGTATAGGCCTGAATATTGTTTTATTAAAATCATAATAATTTTTTTAATAATTTTTATTTAGGAGGATTTAGTATCAATTACTGATGGGGAAAATTGGGTTCATGGTGATGTTTCTACTCCAGTTTTAGTAAAGTTTAACGTAGTAGATCCTGATTCACACAAATCAAAATGTGAAATTTCTGATGATAATATTCAGACAGGAAACGATGAAGCTAACACTATGAAAAATAATGGAAAAGCGTCTTCTAAGAATTATGAAACTTCAACTAAGAATCAAGTAACAGATGAACATGGATTTCACAAAAAAGGTGTTCTTAAACATAACACTAAAAACTATTTGGAAACATCAAATTCAAAACAAGATGGAAAAAGTTTCGAAAGCACTGACAGTTTTAGCTTTGATAATAAATCATATAGCTTTGATAATACAAAGTCATCCAGTATGGATAGAGGTTCCAGCATTGATATTGTAACAAGGGACTTAAGTTTTGATCAAAAAGAAGAAAGTCTTGATCAACTAGATGCGTTAAGAACTACCATGCGTACACATTATACAGTCTGCGTCGAAACTGATATATCAAAATGTGGTGTTATGGAGGATGATGCATTTCCTTGCAATTTGAATTTGAGGAGAAACACTTGTCCTAACCCTTTTCAATACAGGTACTTTTCCAATATTTTCTGATAATTTTTTTGTATATAAGTAGATTTTGAAGATATATTTTTTAAATCAGGCCATTATCTCATCGAGATGCAGTAAAAAGTTTCCATGCTCGCCCGTTAATGGGTTCAGGAATTAAAGGACCTCGACGTTCAAGTGCTGCCCAAACTGATATAAGCGCATTGCCAAATCATTGGCGGTCTGATACGCATTTAGCAAAGAAAGCTTTGCCATCATCGGTTCTGACAACATTACCAAGTAAAGTTTCAACAAGAGGTATGGGGCTGTCTCGTCTTGCACCGCCTGTTCCTATAAGGCCAACACATCTTTCTCAAGAAAGCCGTAGAGTGCTCTTGAGTGATATCGGTATTGATTTTGGGATAACACATTAATAATTATTTTTAAATTATTTTTATAATTGTATCACTTGATTAGGATTTACATCTATGGTGCCTGAATTATCAAGATCTGCAGAACCAGTATGGGGTGCTTTAGGAGCATCTGTTTTAACTCCCACATCATCAGTTGCAAGACTTCCATATTGTTGTGCTCTTCACGCAGCAAATTGTTTTGGCTCTGTGCCTTCTTCTCCGACTAGACAAGACTCTAGCAATACTAATTCTAAGTATGAAATACATTATTTATATGTATTAATAGTATGTATTAATAATATTCTTTGCCAATAGATATTGGTCAAAGAGCTCCATGCAGCGTTCTATATCTGGAAGAATGGGAGAGACAACTCCAGGTTCTCATAGAGTCAGTTTTATAGGTAGTATTTCATAACATTTTTGCTTGTAAATTTTGATGCATATTATTTATTTTTGATATGTATAATCAGATAAACCCATGAGGGGAGGATGGCGTGGTTCGATGCCTGAATTAAGAAAGAGTATAACATGTTGTTCTGCGAGTGGTTTTCGTTCCCAAAAAATGAATCATTTTTCTGGTGCTACCAGATCAAGAACAATGGAAGGAGGAGATAGTGGTGATTCAACTGAGGAATTATTAGATGAAGCAGAACGATTTTTGCGTAGTTCTGTCGACTGTATGGCATTTACCAAGCCTAATCAAGGTTGTAAAATTTTTTTAGAAACGAAATAGTTTTATTTGTAATGAAAACAATGTAATAAATAAAAAAAAATCGTAGATGAATGGTGTCCATCTCCATGCAGTCGTCCTTACTTACCATCAGTACCAAGGCAGTTACGATTAGGTCATCTTGTGAAAGTTATTGCTCCTCATGGCCGGATTGCTTTAGGAAAAGTTAGGCAAGTATATTAGTTATTATCTGAATAACATAATTGTATGTCTTGTAAAAAGCTATGTTTAAACTTTTGCAAGTTTCAAAAAAAATTTATTTTTAGATATGTTGGTATTGCCGGAGGTCCAGCAGCATCAGGAGTCACAGAACCAACATATGTAGGTATTCAGTTGAAAAAAACGATGGGCACAGGAGGTGGTGATGGTACATTTCACGGAAGGCGATATTTTTATTGTGAACCAGGTTGTTCTCTGTTTGTTCCATTTTCTAAAGTAGTTGTTGCATGGGCTGATATTTAATAAAGTTGTCAATGATTCAAAATGAATTTCAATGAAAAGGGTAAAATATGATTCAATTCATAAGTCAAAAGTATTAATTTTAAGAATATATGTTGATAAATGTATGTATGACCAATACTATTGAATATGAATAAATTTTATCAAAATGTACGAAGATAATCTTCATGTTAATCTTGAACACATAAATGTATCTTTTAAAGTAATTTGAATTATGTTGATGAACATAAATGTTTATAGTCAATGTTTATTAAAATTTGCGAATAGCTGTTGTATGTTTCGCTACAATTCCTGAAAAGGTATTTTTAATGGGGAACGAAGTGGCTTTTCGAATCGGATAATATTTTTTAACTATTCAATAATTTGTTTCGGAAATTTCAAGTGTCAAATTTTTTCCATAATTTATAACATAATTATGTTATTTATTATGTAAACTTGTATTATTGCTACATATATATTTTGAAACAAGATTGCAAAATATATATTTTAGTATGTACTCAATTTTCAATCTCTAAATACTTTTAAGAAAAATAAATGACTTAATGTACACATTTATATAAATACCTTGTGGGTTTATAAGCCAATTTAATGGTTGTGTATGCACATTAAAAAAATATTTTTTGTATGGAAAAAATACCACAACTGCATATATTCTATTATTAATATATATATAGTAATTTCTATTGAATAATTAATAATTTTTTCCATATTGTTTTTATGCGCTTTTCCATATTGTTTTTATGCGCTTTTCCATTTTATGTATTAGTATATTCCTAACCAAAACTTCCAATTTTTTATATGAAAAGATTTTTTTTGAAATATTCTGTCACTCAAAGTGCAAAAATTAATGTTCAAATGTTACTTTGGGTGATATACATAGTATAGCAATAATATTGATTTTTCGTGTTATTTCCTTTCTTTGAAATTTTATGCTTTTGTTAAATGGAAAGTGTTTTGACAGATGAAAAGGAATTGGTATGAGTATATGACTGAAATTAACAAGCATATCGACAAATTGATTGAATATCTAAAAATATGTTGTCATTCATGAAAGTAGAGAAAGTTGTTTGGAAAACAAATTGGATTTTAATAATCAAAAATTTGTTTGGTTCGTATATATATTTTTGGGCGTTGCAATTTTTTGCCATAGATTCTAGTAACAGCACTTGCCTTACTGATAGTTATTAGTAATTTTCAAATGCGAATAAGAATTTTGAATTTACATTAGTATATAATGTATTTGTTAATATAAAATTTTTAAAATTTTCGTTGATTAATTTTTGGATTATATTATAAAAATGAATTTATAAAATTTATTTTATTTGTTATGATGTTTATTATTATTTAAAGTTCAATTTGTTTTAAATGAAATAACGCAGTCGGATTGAGTATCATAATGAAACTTGTGTTGCTGTGAAGTGATCATATGAAAGAGCTTATGGAATTAAAAGCACAGATTGTACGTTTATGAAAAGTATTTATATTATTCAACTATAAGAATCTATTAGATCATGCACTTTAAGGTAACTTCCTAGAAAAAAACAAATACTTTGTTTATGCATAAATTAAAATAAGAGTAGATCACTTTTGAAGTGGAAAAAGACTGTTTTATAAATTTTACTTACTAAAAACTGAACTTATTTTTCTACTTATTTCTCATTTCGAGTATTTCTCCAGAATCACTTTTCTTGAGCGATTTATTTTGAATAAATGTTCACAAATGTATGTTGAAGATAAAATATAATGTATTAACTGTTTATCATAAAATATATAATTGTGAAATGAAATTTTAACTCTTACGTTTGGATGTAAAATAAAAAAAAGAATAATGCTTTCAATATATGTTATCAAAATAACGTCAATACGAAACATTAAAAATGAAAGATTATAATTATAGGTTGTCATCAATGTATTTATTATTAATATTAGTTATTTGGTTAGAACAAATTGATTCAAACAATACTGTGTTCTTATATGTGTAATAAATGAGAGAATATAAATTGAAAAGCTTTTCATTTGTTGAATATTTTAGTAAAAGTGTTATGTTTGAGAATGCACAAAGAAACAAGTATATAATGAAGATAGAATTTAGAAAAAAAACAAGGTAAATTAAAGGCAGATAGAGTAAATGAGTCAAGCAAATGTTATAAGAATGTGATTGAAAATCGAGAAATTTAAAATATTTGAAAATTACATACAAATCTTTGGTCTTTTAAGCCTGAAGTTTGGCAAAACATTTATATTATGATTATTTTTCATAATATGAAAATTTGAGATAAATCATTTATCTCTTTCAATTTTGAAAATGTTTAATGATCGTGGGCATGAACTGGAAAATCGGCATACCATCCAAATGCTCCGTGGTGTCCAGTATGTGCACCATAATCTACATAGTCATGAGGATCTCCATGATGTCCAGCTTGGCGGGCATGACGTTCTTCAGACGATGCTGCATCTGAATCTACACCTTTAAAATACATGCACATTTTTCTTTAATAATTCACTCAATTCGTGTATTCGGACTAACAATATTTAAATGAAATAATTTTATTGAATTACCTTGTATATAAGGAGACCCAGATGGTCCATAAGAAGCTTGCCTCGATACACGAAGACTTCTTTCTGGAGAAGATGGTGGAGCAAAACTTAGAAATTGAATGTCGTCAACTGGGATTGCTATGTAGCGAGGACGAGCCGCTACACATATCGCCAAGCAGAAAACGATGAAAGCAATAGATAACTGGAATAAAACAAATCATACTATAACATAAAATTTATAGAATTAAATGTAAATGTTGATAAAATAACTTGTTCATCATATTCTGCAAATATTGAAGTATTTTATGTTTGATGAATAGTTTATATATCTAGTTTCTTTTGTGCAGATTTGAGATAACTTACCGATTTCATTTTGGTGTTGCTGCTCTGTCGCAATTCTTGAATATTTCATGCGGCGATTCGTATTTATACGACACGTTTTCTCCAACGGAGTGTTCATGGAGGGAGTTGGTGAATAAAATTGGTGTTTTGCCTTTTTTTTCGAATTATCGCGCTCTTTCGATTCGACAGTTTTTTGTAATTTTTAAGTACGCGCAGGCGAAAATTTATGTAAATTTTAAATTGTGATAATTATTTGTATTTCAAACCGAAACTTGGTTTTTACAATGACTGTCAGAAATTACCTTGTTTTAGGTTGCTATTGAATTTTCCTTTTTTACACTCATAATGGTTTTTATTTGCTATGAATTTCACAAATCGTAAAGCATTAATTTTTTTGAGCTTAAAATCGAACTTTTTTTTTTTTTTTTGTTCAAACGGATTTTCTTGAACTACAGTATGATCAAATATGTAATTAAATTTTTAAATCATGTAAAAGAAACCAAATGAACAAAATATTGCTTGCTCAAAAATTTAATTTTATATTAACAATAAGACATAAAATTAATAAAGCAAATTTGGAAACTAAATTTTTAGAATACGCAAGGACATAAGAATGCAAAAGTCCGAGATATATTTTTTCTTGTGATTGAGGAAATGATTTCTATATTTTGAACAGCCTCTTTTCTAGATCATTTACCTTTTGGACCACTATGTACCTGTGGTTTCATGCTCGATTGGTTATATGTTTTTTCATAAACTTTCGCTGCTCTGAAATCTCGGTTCACTTTCGCTTTTAAATTCAATTTAATAGAGAAAATTTTGGACTGATTTTTTAAAATCAGGAATAGGCTTTCAATAAGAATTAAGTAAATCAATTTATAATAAAATATATTTGCAATCACATTAATAAAATACATTTCGAATGTAACAAATTTTAAGTACATACATCAACAAATTTTTATTTTATTGTCTATAATTTATGTACATTGGGTAAATCACAATTAATGAGAATTTATTATATGATTGCTAAATAACAAAATGTTAGTTAACCATTTACAAATATTAATAAGTGAAAGTAAAAAAAAAAAAACAGAAAATGCAAACAATAATGCTATTTTACTATCAACATAAACAATAAAAGTTTCCAATGTTGATATGTTAATTATCTATAAAGTTGTACTTCAAATCCTTAAAAACAATTTTTTCAAAAATATACCGTTATCAATATATTTTTTTTTTGTAAATTCTACTTATACAAAACATGTTAGTAGGAAATAAATGTGCGAAAAATTCACAGCTCAATATTTTAATCAACAACATTTCGTAACATTATCAGACCGTTTCGAATTGATACGACGTATATTTAACGTCGCTTTAAATATAATATTAGGAACTAACAAACTAATTTGTTTTAAATAGCTCTAATTTAGAGCCGTAAATGTTCAACAAAGAACGTAATAGCGAAATTAAATCTACTGGGTATTTTGATCGATTCATACAAAATTAAAATTTGAAAAAACATAAAAAAGTATAGATACTTTCACGGTTTTTCATGGGTTAGTGAACTTTTCGGTAACACCGGGGGATTGACAATACTGGGTGGTGGAGTGTGCTTAACCATAGCTTCTAAACTTCCGTGATGAGAATCTACACGGTTCATTTTAGCCTTTAGTTCGTCTTTAGGGTCGGGCATATGTAAAGGTTGTGGTTTTGGTTTTTGAGGAGTAGACGTATTTGCAACAGATGATGCTACTCGTTCAGAATTTAAAAAGTCCCCATTGTGGTGGGATTTAGATGGTGAACCGTTGACATGTTTTCCGTTGATTTCAGGTTTCACGTATGAGAGATCGGTCATTGAACCGGGACTAGGACTTTTACGTGGCTGAATATTTATATTGTGATCCATACCAGCAGCCAAAGAAGTAGATTTTGGTTTCAAATTATCGAAACTTGGTTGAAATGAAACATTATCTGGAAAAATTATGAAAAAACAAAGTTATTTTTGTAATGTTTTACAATAAAATTTTATATTATTATTGATTTAAACCTGGTATTTTATGATCGAAGTGAGGTGAGGTTGAAGGCGAAGATCCGCCATGTGGCAGACTTGAGGCACGTTCTTCTCTATTAGTTACCATTCCAAGAACCCTGTTTGAAAAACAAGGAACACATTATTTACAATAAAAATGTATCAAAGAAATTAATAAACAACATGTTGACAAATAATATATAATTCGATAACTTACTCAAAGATTACTTAAGTAAAGCTATCCTTTTTCTGGTAGCATTGTATTATAAATAGGTTTTCGATTAATTTTACCATTGTTAAAATCGTGAGCATAATAGAAGAAAAATGTAAAAAAATACCTTGAACATTCTAAATCACCAAATGTTGGAGGTGGTATTAAGGCAGTTGGTGTTGGAAGAGGCGTTGTTGTGACAGGTTTCGGTAGAATCGGGTCATTTTCTACAGCTACTGCCCAACCTTCATCGATCATAACTTGCCCAATATCTATGTCTTTACCTATAAAATAATTATGATTTGAAAATGTGTTTATGAAACAATGATGAAAAAGTAGCAAAAAATCAACCTTCTACAGTGTCATATAATTTCACACCAGGAATTGGAGACCCTTCTCTTGAGTTACGAGGTAGTAAGCTAGAATCCACCACTCTTTCTTTAAAAGTGCATGTGCGAGACCAGAGTCTCTTCCATTTTGCTACCTAATGAAATAAAATAAAAAATTAAAACACTCGGAGTACTTTTCGAAAAAATCTTACGAACATATACAGACTTGGGTAAGTTCTTCGAATCTTTCTATAGCATGATTAGCCCATCGATTATGATGCAATGTTTCTGAAGAACCGTCTTTCGCTTCAGAATGCGTTTCAGGCGCAGGAGACACCTCAGCCAAGAAGCACTCAACAGCTTGGTATCTGAGAGTTAACATATCGGTGCGAAGACTAAGAAGTTCGTGTTTTGCTACATATTCATTGTCTCCGTAATCCACAAAGTGTACGTCGCAAACTTCCAACTTAGGATCGAACTCATGAGGTTTGATTTCAACTACCTTTAAAATCAATATAATACAGATATAGTTTGACATCGATATTAAATCATTATACATTTTCAGAGAACATACTTTGGCTCTGTACCATTTCCCATCATAACGGAATACAGCAGCAACCATTTGACCCACGATAATATCTGAAAGCTGATAGGAAATAGTAAATGAAATATTTATATTATTGGGATTATAAAATTTATTCAAAAAATAAAAAAAATACCTTGTGAAGCTCACGATTATCAACATCGTTATAATATTCAGTCATAAGATCGACTAGTTTATCGAGTTCTTCTACTTGTGGGCCTACAATTTGTAACCAGAATCTAGACGGTGAGGATACTGCCGATACAAATACTTCGAGCAAAGCTCCGCTACTTCCTAAAAAATACCTAATAAGTCACGTCAAAGAGAAAAAACTTTGGGGTTGTTTCAAAATTTAAAATACGCATAATATTTTTACCAGTCCTCGATAGTAATTAAGTGAAAGCATGACGGAGTTTTTCAAATAATATTTTTAAGAGAACAAAAATAGCATCTTTATACATAATAATTATAAGAACACAAAAGAACTATTTTAGCATTGTAAAATTAAAGTTTTAGAATTTGAAAAATACAAAGCAATAACAGTATTAGAAATAAATCTTTACAAACTTCAATAAGAACGAATTTATTGAAGTATTATATATATGGAACAGATATTGACACTTTACCGACGGCTATTGAAACTGCTAGACTTACGCCAACGACTGCATGAATGATGAAAAAAACGTACGTTTTTTTAATCAAGAAATATATACAAATAATTATATATGGAAAATAATATTAACAAAAAGATGAAAACCACCGACAGTATTTAAATTAATTTTATCTTAGGTCTAATAAGTTATGCTAAATAAACACATGGAACATGGAAACATTGGATCATTTTACAAAAGCTAATAAAAAAAAATACGAAGTTTTAAAATGATTGCTATCTCTTGAAAATAAAAAAAGATGAATATATTTTATCATTAATTGATTTTTCATTCATTTGTCCTGCAATCTTTTGTCGAAATTTCGAAGTGTAAAAGTAGCGTAATCGTAAACTGACGAGCAAAGTTGGATGTATTTGAGGATGTGACATTCACATCTGCGGTCGTTTGTGCAAAAGAATCGGAGGACGCGACGTTAGCCTCTGCAGTCGGCAAAGTGTTAACTGACTTTGGTTAACGTTATAAAACAATACATATCAACAGATGGAAGATTGTAAGATTGTTTGAAATGCCCGAGTCCCCCGCCACCGGAGGTGTGTATCTTACCAGCTGGCGGGGCATTCTGCGGGCAGGATCCTTTCGTACCTGGATTGCCGCTGCTCACTGTCAGATTATCAGTTTCGGATGTGGCATACTTGCCGCGCGGTTCACGATTTTTCGCTTCATTTTCTCGATTACGCTTGACTTCAGATATCTGCCGAAATAAATATAAGATAAATTAATTGAATTCAAATTACTTTGATAAAGTTTCGTTTCTTACGCATTTATCGATCATATCAGAAGCGATTCTTATTTGTAAAGGATTTCCTTTGATCACAACCGTCTTTTGATTAGCAGTTCCTTTGTCTTTATTTGCGCTTATGTTTATTTTTGCACCGCTGATATGTGAAATATTATTGATATTTTCACCTCCACGCCCTGTTACGAAATAAATATAATATAAGATTGAGAAGATAAACATAAAATGCTCTTTCTTTAAAACGAACCGATAATTTTCCCAGTTGCCCAATGAGGAACAGATATAGTAATGGATTCCATATTTTTCTGTTGCTGAATTATATCCTGAATTAAGTTTTCAGCCATTGTCAAAGCAACTTGAGGGCCTCGAATGGTACATATTCTATCTTCAGTTCCACCACCTTGATCGCTCAACATTATCCGTGCTCCAGTTCTTTGCTCCAATTCTTTTATGTTTGAACCACCGCGGCCTATAATTTCAATTTTTACAAAGAAACATTTATTATGAATCATGGATTTCTTATGAATGATTTGAGTCATACCTATGATTGCAGCAGCCAACGGTCCTTTAGGAATTATTATTTCTTTTGTTGCAAACTGGGATGATTCCGTGTCATCAGCAGAATTTTCGAATTCATCATCATCTTTTTTCAATAAAATATACAAAAGGATAGCAGAAGCACTGCATAGTGATATGCCTAGCACTACTGGTAATACAAGTTTACTTGTGAGTACCATAGTGTTTATACTGAAATAAAAATTATTTTATTCTAAAAAATATTGTTACAATCACTTAAAATAATGCAATTTTCGAATAGATAATATTTATTTTCAGCGAATAAATCTCACGTTTATCAAACTGTATACATGTTTTAAAATGAAATACGAACTGATAGAAGTTGAATTAACATTTTCAAAGAGGGTTATACACAATGTATTTAAGTAAGTAAATATTACGAGCACTTTTAATGTAAAAATCTTACATCACATCAGCGATAATTGACCTTCGATTGAATTAGCTGAGAAGTGCGTCTGTTACGGAAGTCGAGTGCAACGTCTAATTTCAAAGTTCTAAAATAAGACATGACATAATTATTCGTATGACGCAAGCAGAGAAAGTGTACGCGAATTGAGTGTGCGTGAATTTTTCGAACTTTTCAAAGTGTACGTCACGTCGGATCCAAGTTTGAAATTTGAACGTTTCCCGGGAAAAAAATACGAAAAACTCACAGAGGTGAAGAAAGTTCGCGCACCAACCAACTGACAGCCGATCTCGATGTTGCCAGTCGTAAAAATAGTGTAAATGTAGGACGTTTGCTAAAAATGAGCTCGATTTCGTCCATTGGTTTGTTTATTTAGTTCATTATCATTTCGGTTCCCAGACGTTCGTCCAAATGACCAAAGCACACACAATACAAGCGCACACGACTTAAGCGCACGCGACACAAGTGCACAAGATGCAAGTGCATACAACGCAAGTGTGATTTTCTCGAAACTTTTCAAATTAAAGTGAAAAACGTGTAACATGAAACTGAAATTGTGCATTGGTCGCCACCAATGAATGATCAGGGCTATGAAATGGATTCGAGTGTTTACGTAAATGAGTTTATCAAAATGATGACAATGATACTATAACGTGAAAAATCAGTTAGCAAGAAATAGTTGTGCAAAAATACTGAGTACGTATACTATAATGTCTAATATGAAATTCTTTTATCACAAAAAAAAACATATAATATTTTGGTTCTTTTAGTTTCGTTTTAAACGTTTTCCACTTTAGTTTGAAAATTTCGTAAAAAATGTGCTTGGATTATATGCACTTAGATCTGGGAACCAAAGAAGAGACATGGCAAAGAAATTAAAAAAAAAAAAAAAAAAACAGTAAAAAGTCATCGTGGCTATGAACTTCCCCTTGGATGTTTCTAAACACTCACTACTAGTATCACAAATTTTCGTTGCTAAAAAATTCATAGAACGAATATTCATTCTTGAATGTAGTCCCTCATAGTTTTCCCCCCGCATAATTTTCTTCTCCCATCATTTTCACACCATAAGTGTTCCTTCCTAGTTAATTCCCTCAGGATTTCACCCACTGAGATCTTTTTTCTAGCAATTTTTCTCAGCATTTCATTTACAGATTCCAATCATTGAATTAACCATTATTTACACACAATTGAAAATAAATTTGCAACTGAAAACCTAGAGAATGTTATTTTGTTTCGGTAATGTTTAAAGCCTCGCTAGATACATATAAGAAAAACACATCCATGATGACTGTAGCCAATATTTGGACTCCTCTTTAGGCAAACTTTGTAAATAAGTATATGTAGGCGATTCTAAGCAATAAAAATATTCTTTTTTTTTTAAATTGTAGTAAATAATGACGTCATTTAAAGAATTGATATAGATATGTCACGATAGAGTGATGTATTAACATAAGTCTCACAATTTATCATTATTTTGAAATTCGGTCCCCCCTTTGGCTACGACTATGCACCCATCATACATAACTTTTCCACTCACCAATTATTTTCACCAAACCCATCACAAACCGTTCAAACTCTAATACTTGATACTGATGGAACCTGTCTTCAATTTTTATACGATCACCATACATTTTTTCTTACACGATAAATCTCTGGAACGTATCCCCTGTCTAAAAAGACATTCGGACGTTTACGAATCTCCACCGAACGAAAACACACGTATCGAACACAAATTTTCAACAAGTTCCCATCAGAATCGTTAACGTCCATGTCGCCGACGAAAACCCGTAATATTCCGAAAGCGTCGCGCTTTTCCACACGTCCGACGAACGACAATCTTCGCGGGAGCGAAAACGCGAGCCGTTAGCGGCCTTTTGAGCGTGAAAACATCTCGGCATCATTGTCGCATCACGAATTTCGCCCTGATTGCCGTCGCAGGAGCATTTCGTACAATGCGATAAATAAATATGTACGTGCTGTCGGGTTCGGCGTCGCGCGACTTCGCGCACGAACGCCTTTGAAGTTTCGCCGGACTATTGTGTTCTTTATGGACTTGGAGATAAGGTCGTTTTGATGGCGGTAATTTGTTTTGACGCGTGATCCGCCGGTGTGATTTTTCTTTTGGTCGAAAGAGAGCGTCGCGCATCCGTGTACCGGGCGCGTCAAATTTAACGAATACGTAATATAATAAATAATTTAATTTTAGACATCAAATTCAACTGTCGGAAATTTTAATAATTAAGAATGAAATGTAGTGGAAATCGTTTAACACGAAATTATACTGCGGTCCCGACAAAATGATGTGTATGTATAATGTTTCAAATAACATGACCTATCACCTCTTTAAAACTTATCCTAGACCTTTGGACCACCTCTATACAAATGTATTTGTGATGGTTGAATGTGGTTCGAAAAAGGTTGAATTTAATTTCTAAAAGGCTGAACCAGGAATGTAAAATATATTATACTGTGATTTTTTCCATGTACATACGTGTATATTTATAAATTTTATTGTTTTTAGTATTATTATTGAAAATATATATGTACAGTAATCCCCCCTATAACGTCAAGATAGGTTCGACGTTGTAGGGGAAAATTTAGGAAATCGATAAATGAAATTATTTTTTTTTTGGATATTTTTACGAGTTAATTGTTTTTTTTCAAATACGTTCGAAAAAAAATTAAAAAATTTGAATTTAAATGCATTTGAAAAAAATGACGTCATAGGAGGACGCCGCAGGCGTTATAAGGGAGATTAATGTGCTTAAAATCAATTCTATTGTGACAATAGAATTTTAATTTAGTTTTTCATCAGAATATCAATATGTTCAATTATCATTTTGATCACAACATTCCTTTTTTACAATCATTCTTAAAAACAAATAGAATATTCAAATGCCCAAAAACGATTTCAAAATCATTCGACACTGTCCACCTGACAATTCACACATTTTTCCACCGTCGAACAAAAACCTACAATTTCTGCGCCACACCGTACCACTAACGCGTCTCGGTAGCCGTGATGGCCTGCGAAGCGACGACGGAACCATCAAAGCGTGGTTTTTCTTTTAATTCCTCGCCGATGGCGCGCTTTTATTCATCTCAACAACCTCGCGACGAACGGACGCCAACGCCAACTCGGAAAACCCACAATCAAATGTGTCATAAATGAAAAACGGCTTCACCGAGCTGAAAGCATTCCTCGGACGGTTAATCGCCAAGGTCAAGATGTGCCTGCTGAACATCTTAAGGTTGCACATAGTGCAAAATCAGCGCCAGAAAAGGCTGTATAACAAGTACAAGCAAGAATACATGAACACCTACATGCAGAGCCACAACGAAATAGCCATGATCAGGTATAATGATCACTTCACCATGGTCCCGCCGTCTCCGGGACTATCGGCGGACTCTAATATGTGGAGCGCTTATCCTGGGAGCAAAAATAGTGGTTATAGTGATCGGATGGTCAGGTCTCCTTCGGTTTTCTTCCTGCCTTCCGGGGACGAGGGGGAGTTCACGTCTGATGCTTACTTCAGCTCTGGGGGGTGTTCGAATTGTTGTCGGTGTGATGATGACAGTGGGAGGTTCTCTTCTCTGTGCTGCAGTGAATATATCTTTAATGGTGGTCAGCATTTGGATGATAGGGGATGTGTTCCTGATGGATATGTGTGCTATTCCGAGGAGGAGTGGTGTCCTGATGCTTTTGTGGCGTGCCAGTAAGTTTTTGTTATTATTATTTTAGTTTAGTTGTGCGAAAAATGTAAATATTAGGGATGCCCAGATCAAATGTCGTATTTTATCAATAAAACTTTTGAAATTATTTTCGAAAATGCGACGTTGAATCTGAGTACGCCTAATATTATGTTTCGCACATATGAAACGATTTGTTTTGGATGTTTTCAGTATCTGATATGTTTACGAAATGATATATTTATACAACATGAATATTCAAATGTTATGAAAAAAAGTAGAGTGAGAAGAGTAATCATAATAATAAACTAGTAGTTTTCTAGTACTTTTAATACAAAAATTATGTTAGTTTATGAATAATAAGAAACATGAGTTTATTTTTATTTTTTAGTATTGTTTTAAGCCCTGCTTATTATGCATAATCTTTAACATGATTTTATTATCACCTAATTATAATTATTCTGATAAAATATATTTATTAAATCGATAAATCTTCTGAATGGTTTACAGTTTTTAGACATTAATTTCAATATCCGAAATTCAAAATATATTTCATATTTTCATAAATATAATTAAAAAAATATTGAAATGCAACAAAAGGATTGAAATATTGACAAATTGACACATTTTCAATATCGCGTATGTGTAACGTTTACGTTTAACGGTAGTTGTATCAAACCATTTCGCTGACGAGATATAGAGCGTATAAAAGTATAAAAAACAAAGCGCGAAGCTAAACACTACGTATCCATTTATTTATTTAACCGACGTAGGTGTCGAGGAGACGACAATGGCCATATTTCGATTGTCGAATCGGAAAAAACGTGTTAACGAACTGTCCAAAAACGAAAGCGCCATTTTCGGACAATTTTCCGAACAGCGCTCCATATTGGATTTCGGTCAAACGCGTGAATGCATTTCAGTGAAATTTTGTTTGTTTGTTTTTATGGTGTGATTTGCATGTCATGTTGTTTCTCGTTAGTTTTTAATTTGGCTTATAAAAGTAATGGTTTTGATAAAATTTGGGATGAACCTAGCGAACGAACGGGTGTCGTAATGAAATTTGTGAATTTCGTGTGTGAGTATTTGGCGTACGAAAAGAATTGGTTATTCGTATTTTTTGAAAGCGTCTTGAAAATTGTTATCGGCGTCCAACAGGAAATTGTCAAATTTTCGACGGTGTTTTGTAAATTTGACGAAGAAAAAAATGGATTTGACGCAACTGAAGAGCAAAGAAGTTCGCTAATCTAATCAGGTTTCTCGTTGTGTCATTTCCTGATTTCGATCAACAAAATCGAAATTTTATAGCAGAATTTTACACGAAAAATTCATATAAAACTCAAATTTACATTTGTATCAAAGTTACATCGGCAATAAAACAAAATATCGTGACCATGACAGTACATGTTACTTTCAAACACGTGAAAATTATATTTTTCACTATATAATACTCAAATAACAATTCGTTTAATAAAAAAAATCACAATATTTAGTTGAATAGGATATTTAATTTGAATATATATATTTTTAATAATGTCTATGTTAATATTTCCACGAGTCATTTAACGTACAATAATAATTGTCCAACAAATCTTACACGAAAAATTCACATAAAATTCAAATTTACATGTCGTGTGTCAATATTGTATTGGCCATAACACGATGCGTGTCGGGTGTGCATGTAATTTTCATACGTTTGAAAAGTTTTGTATTTTTTTTTATTTATTATTCCACCGCCTTAATGTTTATTTTAATAATGAGAAAACGAGGAAATCTCGGGTGCTACGTCGTGCCTGGCGATTAATATATATTTCTATCATATAAAAAAAAATTGATGTTCACTTGTAGATAATATTACTCAATTATCGTAATAAAACGGTGCGGTTTATGGTTGGACAGTTCGCTGTTTAGTGTCGAACAGAGGAAGTTTTCTCGTTGCGTTTTTCACGCGTGCCGGTTTATGTTATTGGAAATTGCAATGAAATAAAGAAAATTGCTTATGCAAATCGGTTTTCATATTTTCGTAGACATGAATTTAATATTTTTGTACAAATTAAGCGCAATTAAACTTTTAACTTTGCTGTTAAGCGGGAGAAAATTATTTTAACGATCGGAAATCCGTTGAATGAAATGGTACGAGTTTACGTCTGTTTTTATAGGTGAAATCTGATTTTTTTTATATTGTCTTCAAATCTTGAATTATTGTAAAGTAGTTAAATTGGAAATTTAAATTTTTTGTAAATCATAAAAAAGTATTATTATGATTCGAACAATTAAAAATATTTTACAATCACAAATTTTCTGAACACGCTGTCGGATTACACACAAAAAATATTTTCAAATTTCTCAATATCCGAATCGTTCAGCTGTTGCAAAATAAACACAGATCGATTAGCTGAAAGCATCTCAAATGAATCGTTTTTTTCGTTATTTGTATCGATTCAAAAGCGAGAGCGAAAGATCTAATTTGTTTTCACCGTGAAAATTAGAAAACACCGATGACGGCCAAGTTAGCGACACTTTTACCCGAAGATTCGTCAAACTTTTGTGTTCGGATACGTATTTTGTTTTGGCACTTTTCGAGTTTCTTTTGCGTGCGTCGAAATGTCGTTTACGAGCGCTTTGTGAATGCGAAAACCGTGAAAATCTCTTCGGAAACGCCGATTTGATGTTATATAAAAATTACGGTGCGATCCCTGCGGGTTTTGCTCGATATAATTCGGGTTCTTATGTAAAGGAAAATTTTATTTGTTACGTTGGTGAAAATTTTCGTTGCGTAATTTTCTTATATTCACTCAGGTTTATGATGAAGATTTGAATTTTTTAAAAAAACGGTGGTTGATTTAATAAATTGTCTATTTTATTACATCAATTTGTGGTTGTAAATGATCCGGAAAAATTGATTTTTTTTTTTGTTATTGAGAGTTACTTCATAACAATTTATTGAATTAAATTTATGAAAGTTAAAATTTTAACTATTTTATTGTTCATAATTTTGTCAATAGATGGCGCATTAGTAAATGATTGAAATTGAATAATTTAATTTATTGAAAAAAAAAAAACTAAGCTTGCATATAGATACCTATAAAATAATAAATATTTTAAAAATAAATTTGTTGAAAATTAAAAATAATTCTTTAATATTAATTTAAAAAATTTAAGAAAATTTAATAATTTTTTTTTTAATTAATTTGATATGTCAAAAATAGATGGCAGTACAAAAAAATAAAATTCTATGAAAAAGTTCATATTTTTCACGACTTCACCAATCGATACGTCGTGAATGAAATACATTAAGATCGAATCCAATTTTCCCACAATCAGAGGCGATTTTACCGAACGGATGCGATCCGAGAGCAGATAAGATGCGGCATCCGCGACCACTTTCTACTCGGCACTCCGGTCGACGATGACTTTTTTCGGCTTGACCTTGAACGAGGTGGTCCAGTTGCATGCGATGATGATGGAGAAAAAGACGATCCGATCGGGTGCGGGGCTTCATGGTGCGTTGATTGGATTTCTGGTCCGAAACCGACTTTCTTTTTCACCGGACCGTTATCCTGAAGTCGGGTCAAGAAAGGACAATGATGGATCGCTGTTTCTTCAACTCGGAATAATTTATTTTTATGATTATAGAAATAACTGTGAAAGAGTGTTTTTGAAATTTTGTTTTCTTCCTGTTTATATTTCGTACAAAAAATTAATTTGCATTCAATGTTTTTATATTCAAGGAAAAAACGAACTTTTCATTGTTCGATTATTCAACGTTTTTCACATCCATCGTATGATCCAATCTTCATATTATCATTATAATAATATAATGAGTTTATCCAACATTTCAACCTTGCGAACTGTTCACATCGAACATCATCATTATTCAAGCGTCAACCGCACATTATAACAACCTAACCTAACCTTACCTAACCCAACTCGAACACCATAATCACATAACCTCAACCGAAAAAAACCACAATTTACAACCACCAACTAACTCCACCACTCCCATTCGTCTCGAAACACACACTTGCTTCGCGAACACAGCAATTTTTATCGGTCGTTTTGAATGAGGCGTTTCCCGCGCTTGTGAGAACGGACACTTATCACTTTCGTTTCGCATATTTGCCGACGGTGAGCATCTTTCGAGAATATTTCTCCTTCAATTTTGAAAATCCACTTTCACCGTCGTCTGTGCGAAAGTTCGGCGTCTGCCCTAAGACCTCGGATCGTATCTTTTTATTTAAATTTATTTATCGATATCGAATTTTCGCTATTTTCTATTTCCCATTTCGTTCGCGTACGTTGATAAATTTTTGGAAAGTTCGTGTCGGTTTGAAAATGATTGACTTTTCCGACTTTTTGAAAATTCCGATAATAAGAACGGTTATCCGTCACGAAAGTGTTCGATTTCCGGTGAAAGCTCGATTCAAATCATACGTTCGATAATTAATATTGAAATTACATGTGTGCCAGCGTTGTTGTTGTTTTTTTTTTTGGTTATATTTACGAAATTCAAAATCCGTATTACGTGCTTGTTGTGCGCATTGCGTGGCCTCAAAATGGTGTTGAGAATACTCAAATTGTTACGTTCGATAGATTTTTGTCTGTTTTCAAATTTGGTTAATTAAAAATTTTTGTTCTGATTAAATTTGACGAATTTTTACGGATAAGTTATCAATTTTAATATTTTTATTATTCGTATGGAAAGTGCTGTTTTTAAAATTACGACCTGACAAAGAAAATTTATTAAAACCGCGGATTTGTGCACGTATAAATGATGAATGGTTTTCACTGCTTATCGGAGTTGAGCAATAAATTGAAAGGTCAGTAAACGGAATTAATCACGTACCCTTAACTAAAGATAATTTGACATAGATGAAAGTAACTGAATTTTCGAAAGATTACCTTATTCTTATTAAGGTTAATGTGTGAAATTCCGATAAGATCGGAATAAGATTTATTCTGCTGTGGATTTTAAATATTTTAATAAACAATATTATGATAATACACTTTTCAATATATAAAAATTATTATTTGGCTTATAATATATTCGGTAGCGAATGAAAAATTATTTGATTCTTATCTAATTTTCAACTTTCATCTATCCATTTTTTAATTCATTCGATTAACATTCACTAAATTTTTCCTATTTCCTATTCATTTTTTCAGTTTCCACCTATTATGGTCTATTTATAATGATAATTAATTTCCGTCTATTTTTGATAACATCATACCAAACAGTTGCTTTAGTGATACTTTTTTAAAATATAATTTTGAAGTCCTACTTTTTACGTACAAAACTATACTCTGATGATACTAGACACGATGAAAGTATCACCTGGAGTAAGTATTATACTTTAAAAATTTTAAGCTCAATTCGGATCATCTTAGACTCTAGTTCAATAACATAATCAATCATCACCCCCCCTTTTGTCACCCTCCTTGCCATTCTAACTACAGTAATCCCCCCCTATAACGTCATTTTTTTCAAATTTTTTATTTATTTTTCAAAGGTATTTGAAAAAAAACAATTAACTCGTAAAAATATCTAAAAAAAAGAAAAAGAAAGATATTTCATTTATTGTTTTCCTAATTTCCCCCCTATAACGTCGAACCTATCTTGACGTTATAGGAGAGATTACTGTACATGTAAAACCATTCAACATAATGCTTTCCCATAAAAAGAATCGTAATTAATTCAAAAGCCGTGATAATTGGACCGATAAATTATTTACTCTAGCGACACTAGATAAGACGAACATTTCAACATTTCAGTATTTTGAGATCAATTCGAATCAGTTAAACCACTGGTCCGATAAAATACACAAACCCATCACTTTCATTACCCTCTTCCAAGTAAAACTATCCAACATAATTCTTTCCTATAAAAAGAATCGCAATCAATTCAAAAGCCGCGATAATTGGACTGGTACATTATTTACGGCTCGCATGTGTACAGTGGTGTGCGGGTATAACGGACAAAACGGTATTCGCGAGCGTACCGTACTTATCTCGCAGAAACTGGGTAATATTCGTATATACGTGCATTCGGATCGGTCTTTCGTCTCGTTTTTTCTTTTGGGATCCGTCGAAGGCTTCGTCTCTTTCTTTTAGGTGGTTTGATCGCATTGCTCGTCGGCGTCGAGAAGCCTTCGTGGTCGTGTTGGTTTTGGTGACCAACTGTTTCCGAATCGGAGGAATTTGCATGTTATCGTCGAAATTCGTATGAAATTGTTATTGGTTGATGAAATTTTGAGATTGTGTCGTATTATGGGATGATTCGATTCGTATAATCTTATGTAAAAATTGTATGGTTTTTTTTAAGTCATCGGATATTTTGGTCCATATTTCAATTAACTTATAGTTAGTATTTAAAAATTTATATTTAATAGCTTATATTTATACTCAGCAGTCAGTATCCATCGTAAATATTTTTGACAACACGTACGACGAATTTTCAAATTTTCAATTTTGAAAATGTATAAGTTCACTAATTAATATTGTATTATATATACACTAGTATATAGGCTCGATGTTAATAACATCGGCTGTGGTTTTGTTAAGAAACGGAAAACGATAAAATGTGAAAACCCGATTGTGTGAACTCGAAATGTGTACGTGTGTGTGTATGTGTAATGTGTGTGTGTCGTTCATTTGAAAAAAGAAAAAAAAATCATCATCATAAAAAAAATAAAAAAATCGCGAGCGTCATCGACACACACACACACACACACACACACACAGAGACAGACAGACAGACACACAGAAATCCGCTATTATATATATAGGTAATGTTCTTCAATTCTAGTTCTCGTACATAATTTAACTAGATAAAGTTAGATTAACTAGCATTATCACCATCAAAATATTTAAATACTGACGAAATGTTTTATTTTCATACCAAATATTGAATTCTGATTCTTGAAAAATTCAAATTTGACCGAATGATTCGAGTTTTCGAATCGAAATAGAACACGAAAGCGATCAAACCGTTCATTCATATGTAAATCTTCTATTTACTACCTATTTGTAAAGCAAGTGTCTCAATTGTTTATTGTGCCATTACATCATACGCATGAAAAAAAAGGTTGTGTTATAAAACACATTTATCTAATCAGATTCACTAATGAGTGTTACGATATAAAAAAAAAATCAAATACATCAAGTATTTCATCAAAACAGCAACCTAGATGCACTTGCAAATTGCGCGCATAATTTGCGTTTTTAGCATGATTTCTCCGATCGGATCGCACGAGAACTCGATCATGGTGCAAAAATCAACATCATTGTCGTTGTTGTTATTGTTGTTGTCGAAGAGATCGATTGTTCCTTCCTTCTTCGATGATGGTTTTCCGAAACGCTTGTACTATCGGAAATGCGCAACAATTGAAAACGCGTGTAAGCGCGCTCTCATTGTCGACACAGTTTCACACTGTGGTGCGATTTCCTATTTGGTTTTCAGAATAGAAAGGGCGAAGTCGTCTGCAGTTATTTGGTTTTGATTTTGGTTTTGAGTGGCTTTTTTTTGGTGCGTGTTGGCGAAAATTGCATGCGAAAGTCGTGTATCGATTTATATTAGTTCAATTGCGTGAATTTATTATGTATAATAGAATTCTTTTTATGGATTCCATGTTTCGTAATAGTTGATAAAATTGGTCGTTAACAATTTTTTGAATGGTCAAAATTTTCTTTTTTTAATTTAGGAAGTATACATGAATAATTGCCAGTCTTAAAATGTTTTCGTAGTAATTCAAATTTCTATTAAAATGAATGCATTTTAAGTGATCGTCTGAATTTTTTTGCAATATTGTAATGATGTGGAATAATTTTAAGTAATATAAATTTTCTTCATTTTATACCTATTCGAAATCTAATGATTCTTTTTAGGTTAATATAAGAGGAAGAGAATTGCTTTTACGTTACTGTTTGACGTTTTCTTCGATTGAAGACTGTTTCAATCGTTTGTACTTTGCATAGTCATTGCATAGACAATTTATGATTTATGAAATACGATTGTGAAAACACAAATCTTCGCATTCAACGATTTCTTCATATTATAAAGTTAACCATATACGGAATATATGAAAAAATATCTGGTTATTTAAAAATATGGTTACAAAAATTTATCGTGATGAAGTTGTATTCGTTTGAAATGATTAATATAATATAATCGTTGCAGTAATTATGTGAAATATATTGATTTATTTTTTTATGAATAACATTCGAAATCGAATATTAATAAAATATATTATCAAGCCATTTATTTGTGTTAATAAAAAGGAATGACTAATGAAATTGAATTAACTATTTGAAAATACAATAACTAATCATCTATCAAACATACATTTTACAGTTACCAGTTCAACTCGGTATACAATTTTGTTTTCATTCTCTTACATATAGAATTGAGTTCTGTTTTCGCAATTTTATGACAGTACTAAATTGTAAAAGCATCGAGTTGATTCGATAAAATATTCAGATCAACTTATTATAAAATAAAATTTTAGTCATTATGCTACAGAATAAATTAATAATTTTAAAGTAGCTCAAATATTTGTGTAAATTCACAAACTAAACCAACAAAAAAACATGAGAAATATTTTCAAATGACCCACCAACCCGATCTAGTTCAAACTGTTCTTATTCATACTAAAATATTTAACTCCAATCCCCCATAACCATAAAAACATTTTCTCAGACTGGTCAAGCACGAAGTTAACTGTCAATTAAAAACCACCATCGAAAACTCAACAACAGCATTAAAAAATTTTCACAAAACCTTTATCTATAACATTATATTATAATACTAGCGACTTGAACTATCTGTCTCTCTCAAGGTCTGGAATTGTGCCTGAAGTTATCCAGTTGTTTCATTTGCTTGTAGTAATTTTTGTCTCCGTATTTTTAGTTGCACTGATCCGATTGTTATTTTTTTGCGTTTAGGCATTTGTGATCCTGATGCAAGTGATCACTTTTCAGTGATTATCCTGTGAAATGATAATTGAAGCGGTTTCTTCTTGAATGATAGGATATGTATAAGAAGGTGGGCCGATTCAAACACTCGTTCTGCACACACCGGTGTACCGATTATAATTATTGTCACAAGCAATACGCGGCGCCGACGTCGTGCTTGTACTGAAAATTTCTTTTCATCTTAAAATAGCGTTAGACCGAGTTATAAAATAATTTTAATAATACAAATTTTTTTTTTAAATATACAATCAATATATTTACAAAATTTGAGTATGATAAAATAAGCGATAAAATCATGCATAACTAACAAACACACATACATTCATTTTTATTTATATATACTCAAACCAATTACTGTCAATTCAAAACAAACCACCATCAAAAAACTTCCAACACCAACTTATCCGCCCATAAAACCATCATCCAAAAACATCAACGATCAACAATCATCATCACAAATCAACAATCATCATCACAAACCAACAATCATCACCGACCCACCCGAACTGGCGGCCGTTCCGGCGCGTTTTCTCTTTCTTTCTCCCCATCGAACGGCGCGTCCGAGACGATCCCACACCATCATCATCATCATCGCCATCATCACCATCAGCGAACCGGACGAGGAGACCAGCCCGCAATAGCGTGTCGGCGTCGGTCGACGAAGCCGCCTTCGCAGCTGCCCCGTTCGTTTTTCGCCGACATGTGTGTTTGACGTTTGGCGTATCGGTTCTTTTTACTGTTGTTGCGGTCCGTTGTCGGTTTTTGGAGTTTTTTTTTTTTGTTTTCGGATGGTTAGTGGTGTTTTGCGGGCGGAGGGTCGGTGTGTGTTTTCGTGTGCGTTTTTATTGTTTTGGTGATTTTTGTGTTTTTTTGTCGTAATCATCAAAATATAAAAATGGATGTTCCCTTTGTTTGTGAACTTTTAACTGTGACATCGTTCGACCGATCACTATGAAAATTGGAATATATATGTATTTTTTTTGTCGAGAAGGTTTTTGTTTCATTAAAACCATTTTGCGGCTCGATCTGATGGTATGATGAAAACAAAATTTCCGTATAATTGGCGCCGCGTATTGATTGTGACAATGATTACAATAATTAATATTAAATTATTCGTTTACAAGCTGTTATAATACAGATTGGCAGGACAACGTTTGTGGGTTCAGCCAGTTTGTGTATAAAAGTGGAGATTTGATGTTTGAAATATTTAAAAAATCAATAGTATGGTGGGAAATGTTTCGCACGAAACTGATTTTTATTGTGTTAAAAGAATTTCATGTTAAATGTCAGAGTATACATAGTATTTTATTAAGACTGTAGTATAATTTTTCATTAACTGATTGTTCACGTTAAGTGTTTATAAGATAAACAATATCCACTGTATTTTGATTTCATGATTTTTATTTTATTTAGATCGTCAAATATCAATTGATTTTGCTTCAAAGACATTCTTTATTGTTAAAGTTGTTGATGTATATGAATAATAGTAGTTAAATTTTTAAAATACTATTCAATTTTAGGTAAATGAGAAAATTTTAGATTATTCAATTAAATTTAATAAGCACATTTATTATGATCAATTTGAAACTGTTAGTTTGAAAGTATAATTAAAAATCTATTCACTTAATTTGTGGTAGATTGTTTTTGCAATCAGCTTGGTATTTGTGTTAATGGGATTTCATTTTTTTTTAAATTTTAAATTTTTGGTTTTCATTGTGATTTGAAGGATAAGAATTAGAAACAAAGAACATTTTTGCACAATTTTTTAATATGATATTAATATTTTTGAACGATGTTATCATATAAATCTTATAAAAGGTATGAACCACCAGTATGAAAAGTAACCAAATGAAAATTCTTCATCACAAAATTGCACAAAAATCCCATACGACCAATTTCAACCAAACCAGCTTTCTATACTAATCTTCATTAAATTTAACAACGCACACGATAATACACGAAAGCGCATACAATAATGAAAATCATTATATTCTGAAACACGATATATTATAAATTGCAGTGTTAATAATGAGCCGTCAAAAAGTGTGATGTGATAGTGATTTTGTGCACGCATTTTCCTCAACAACCCGAGTCCAAAACAGATGGTTGATGATTCAAAACCGCCATTCCGACTTCAGATTCAAACCTGTGTTCGTCGGATTTAATCGATCGAAGGAGCGATCTGACAGGTGAGAAAGTTCTAGAAGATTTCGGTAAAAAAAATATAGTCGAACAAGTGGTGAATGTGAAAATTAATAAATCGGGTACGATTTTGGAAAGTTTTCCGTTACCACGCGTACCGATTATATCATTTTATTTATCGTTGTTGGTTATTATAACGCATTAGTATTACAATAGTGAAATTTTTTGGTTAATGTGTTGTTTTGTTGCGGAACAATATCGTAATTGTTTCGAACGCGAGCCGATCGATTCGGAAAGAAATCGAATTTTTTGAACGATTCATCGTTTCGTTGATTGATTGAGTTAAAAAAGCGTTCGAAAATCTTCAAAAGTTATATAATTTATTAACGATACGATCACCTTGGTCGATTTTGGGTGCGATCGATAAAACTGTGTTTACGGTTTCACATTTGTGCTAATTCGGACGATTTCCTTTTACTATCGTGAATAAATTTCGAATATGCGTAATTAAGTTATAAAATACACGCTCAAATTGATCGTATAATTCAAGGTTTTAATTATTTCACAATTAATATTCATACAATTGATACGATCCAAAAATCGATCCATCAAACCTTAACGATCACATAACATCCTCGACTTCCAGTCTCTAGAGAAACCCGGAATCCAACAACTAATATGCATTAGTTGTTACAGTCAAAATGTATCATTAATTAAAGTATATTTTATTTGACGCTTTAGATAAAGTGTATTTTAATGAAAATTGTATAGTTATGGTATATTTCAACAGACGAAAATACAGTTTAACTGGTGCTCACTAGTTAAAGTGTATTTTCAACTTGACA